>JANSTU010002350.1:0-18613 GCA_027564075.1 Bolitophila hybrida
TTTTTACTTACTGTACTTGTAGGAGATGATGCACAAGACACTAACTATGAATAAAATATTTAAAAAGTCCAACAAATAAATGTTTAATATTAATTTACAATAATGTTTATATTCAATTGGAACGTTGATTTTGTATGTCGCACTGGTGATACTACTATACCGTAATACAAATATTACAACAACGATATTATGTGTTCATAGCAAGTAAAGGCATACTGAGTGTTATTTATCGAAAAATAACTAAAATCACTCAGTGTTTACATTCTATTGGAAGTAACTGTATATTAATTAATATCCGCTTGACACATAAACCATTGATATACAGAAATTTGTCGTAAATAGGACTATCTCCCTAAAAATATGTAACATTGTATTGCATTAAAAACAATACAAAATTAAATAGATACATTTTCTGTAAAAATCTGTACTTTTTTGTTGTGCAATAATAAAAAAAACAAACAATTATTTCACAACATAATGAAATTTCTTGTTGAGTTTCTAGAATCGTACTATTTTGTGTTTAAAATATACAATGCACTTTTGCGAATCGCAATAGATGGTGCACTCTGACGTCGAGTTGTGTGTATCACATAACTTACAATTCATTGTATTGCACGAATATGTAATTATCACATATACATTAATTGAAGCGCGCAGTTTGTATATGTTTACTTTATTTCTTTTTATATATAAAAATAAGACTGGAATTGCGTTCTGAACAATCTCGCGTTAGCGATAAGTGGGTGTCGTGACGTCAAACATGTTGCGGTTGGTTGTGTGTACCGAACACGTGAGTAATAAATTTGCGATGCATTGACGTCACTGCAAAGCGTCCGATGGCGGCTGCGACGTCGAATTCAACGGACGGCTGTCGCGAACACAGGTTTCGTGTGACCAATACCTTTAGGCTATTTATAGAATCAGATATACAGTTATAATTTTCAAATGTATTGATTTAACTTAATCACCGTATTTTTTGTATCTATCATGCTATACGTTAATTAAATAAAGTTTTATTTGATATTAAATTCAAACAATATGTAGCCTTGGTACACAAACACAATGTACACAGGAACATAATAGGAAATAACCCACGTGTATTTTTATGAACGTCTTCAGACGACTTCAAGGTTGCCCAAGTACATGACAAACTGATTACATTGAATTCGTCTAGAAACCATTTAACCGCAATATATACAGTATGCACTTTATTATGTATTATGTCAGAGTATTCTTAGCCACCAAGGATACACAAAATAATAATGTCGCATAGTCTTGAACATCTACACGCATACACTTGCCAGTGTAATGTACTATTATGCGAAGCGTTTAGATTGTGTTAACGGTGTGTGTGTGTGTGTGTGTGTGTGTACCAGCTTGCTCGCTTACTTATTATTTTATTATACAAACAATAAACATCGCAAACATGGCAAACATGGCAAATAATTAATTTTGTTTTTATGTAGTCAGTCTATATTAAGGTGAAATTACAAAATATTAGCTTCGGTGTGTGTGTGTGTCAGTTTGTTCGACTGTTTTATATTGTACTTTTATATAAATATAGGTATATACAGATGGAATTCTTTATGAAAAACAATATTTTCAATTTGTGATCAACAAAAACAAGAAATAACTCACCGTAAATTCGTGATATCGCTTCGAAGTCGCGTCGTTCAAATTCGAATTAAGTGGAACATTTATAATCATACACATATTTTACATAGCAAACAAAATTGAAATAATGCTTGCAAAAATGTTGATTATTACATACATAATAGATACAAACATAGATATATTTGTTTATGTGTTTGGATGTTTTAAAAGAACGCATTCCTCAAACAAATGCACACATTCTATATAATGTTAGACAATTTCATTGTTATTTTTAGCAAAGAAGGCACAGTTATCTTTATTCTGTTTAGGTGTGTGTGTGTGTATGTGCGTGTTATAGATATACTCTGGATAAATCCAGCACCAAAAAATCGATGCATACACAATAACTGGTTTCAACTAATTCAAGTTTGTTTTTATCAGATAGTTGAAAATAAGATTAGCATGAAATTCCACGGTTTTATTTCCGAGATGGGAATACGATACTGAGGTTTTAAATTGAACAGTCGACTCACTGGATATAGTATAGACATATAGTATGTTTAAAAATGATATCGAATAATTTATATTTAACAACATAGAGTATTAATTGAACCTTAACTTATTTTTAGTCTATTTAACAGATCATATATATAATCGTTTTGCACATAATAATTTCTTAAAAAAGTGTAGTTTCGATCTATATTTTTTAATGTTAAGGATATATGGATTATCTATGGGTCTTAATCATCTACAGACGAAGCATTTATAAACCTATATTCATATAGTTTAACAATAAGTCCAAGTCTTAATTTATTTATAATTAACAAAATACATAAATATGCTTTCTTAAACCATTAACATGTTCAGCTCAAAACATCTAATCAAATTACTCTTTGATATATTTTATATCAAATATAAGATTTATTAAAAACTTTATATTAGGTACTGGTTTGTATCGGAAATTACTTAGTTTAAGGAGAGTTGACTTAAATACGCTGAAACATGCCTAGATTCAGAATCAATAACGTCATTGTATAAAAACCACTTAAAAATATTTTTAAAATTAATTTTTCAGAAGCAACTCTGAGTGTTTTCAAACTTTCAACGCGAAATCTTGTTTTCGAAATCGATGAGTAGTAGAACTCGAAGAGTTTTCATCTGATAGACTTGAACATTTTACTGTATCTTCTAAATTATATTTTCTAGTGAATATTTTAAGTGACGCGATGTAAAATCGAATTTTTCATTTTGTAGCCAAGAAAGGCTTTCGTAATTCCGTTATCAGATATAAATACATACAGTTTTGTATGTTTGTAATGGAGATTTAAAATCGGATATTAAAGTTAAAAATTTTACTTTTAAATTTTACGAAACCACCACAAGTCAAGTAAAGAAGCAGTACGATGCATATGTGATGTTAGAAAAAGATCTCTAAGAAACTAACAATAAAACGATTATAAATATTGTGACTTGCAGTTTACATCCTTCCTAAACAAAATGAGTTTTTATTGTGAAATATAAAAAAAAGATATACAAATATATTACATTATATACATTATGCATTATAAGCAGAATTATATAGCTTTTGCCATTTATTTAGCTGATATACTTATGGTAAATTTTCTTACTAAACACACAATTATAGCTATAATTGTAAAAGAACATTTGTCACTGCTAGGTCATTTGAATTAATTCCAATATGTAAAACGGTAATTGGACATGTCAAAAATGCAAGAGAACGATTGTCAGATAAAATCTTTTGATGAAATTGAATTTAATTTAATAAAGATGGTGAACATGAATTGCAAAAAAACTGCGAAGAGATAACAATTCTTGCATCAGAAATCATGGAGAATGAAATTCGGCTAGAATTATCATAGTAGCGTTTTTTTGTTTATAATACCGAGTTTAATTTGCCATATAATTTTCTTTAATAAATATGAGCCAACGTTTTATTTAATTTGTTAATTCTGCAAATAAATTGTCTGTAAACTTGTATAAACAATTCATGAAATTCGAATGTGTCAAATATATATTCGATTCATCAGAAATATTTACGCATCAATTTTAGCAGACGGCTATTTTGTACTCATTCGATTGTATTTTGTCGTCTACTGATGCACACCGGGTTCAAAGGCCTCGGCCGGTGCAAATGCTCACGCATTTGCAAATTTGACATTGAATAGGTATAAACGTGTGTATATAGAAAGTGTGTGTTTTTGCGAAAATGTAATATACGTATGTATGTTACAATTTATAGATATGCATATATTATGATTTGAAAGCCGATGAACTGTGAAAGGCGTGTTCGAGCAGATAGCACATCATGAACATTGATTTCATGCATGCGTTCACCACAAAGCTCGACAATTCTCACAGTTTCAACATATATTTTAGAAAACATTCTTGTGTATGTAATTTGTATGTAAAATCGTTTCTCAGTTCCATATTAATACAACAACTCTGCCGCATCCCTTTGTTCTGGCCCAAAGTTCGCTCAACGTTGATTTGCGGTTATGATATTTTATTCTAAGAGAATCTGTTTGCTATTTGCTTTGTACTCTTTGCTCGCGGTTTTGATTGAAAATGAACCTCTGCGTTCGTCCTTTTTTGAAATCGCATATTTGAAAAGAACCAGTTCTTCTCTATATTCATGTCAGTGTCTGTACTTTTTGAGAAAACTTAAGCGACGTGCTGTCTAGACACAACAAAGAAATAAATGTTTAATTTTATATATGTATATCAAGCACTAGAACACACTAAACACCTCCTAAGTCCGTAGCATTCAAAGAGAAACATCGCTGCGAGGCGCAGCATCAGCAATTCATATAATATTATATGAACGCGACGTGTTTATGTTGTGGCTCAGTAAGTCTGTAGTTTTTTTTATGTTTTGATTTTGATTGGCCGTACTTTGACCTCGAATAACCAAGAGGCTGTTCACCGTCTGCGGCTGCTCGAAAGTGCGGAGAAAGGATGCATACACACGGATAAAGCTTATGCATATTTGTTGCATATACTCGCTTATGTTTAATTCCGAGTATGCCATTTTAATCACGCACTCGAGCCAAGTATAGTTATATTTATTTTGTATAACGGCGTGGTGCTTAATGTGTGGGTGAACTATGTATCTAGCTATATAAAACTCTATATTATACCACGTGTAAACAGTGTAATAATAGATTTACATGAGTATACGTGTGTGAATGTTTATATAGTATAAACGCACGAACCCATCAAACAGATATTAAAAATAACGATTTCAAGCTAAAATATTATTTTGTGTTTGCGACGGCTGTTTGCCAATTAAAATATCATAATTGCTAAATGTTTTTTTTCGGTTGAGTGTATAAAAATAACTATGTCGAAATTCTATAGAAAACTTTGCTAACTAGACAAAATGGCCGATGCGATATACATCATTTAAACTAAATATTTACTCTAAAATCATAATAAACACGATATTCTATTACACCTGTGTACTGTGTGCCAGTTTTAGATGACTGTATATCCATTTACAGTCTCAATTTTTATTTATGAATATTGTATATATTTAACAATCCGACTAGAACCAGTTAGTTTATAATTGTACACATAAGCAAATACTTTGATTCCGTGGTGTTTAATAACCACACGTGCTAGAAGTGGCGAACATATGAAAATTGAGAATCGTTATTATTATATACAGGGTGAGACGAAAAGTAAAATTGCGTCTTGTTCGAAAAATATTTACCTAAGAAATGGCAGCCGTTTGTTTTTTTTTTTGTTATAGCTTTTGGATTGTAAAAATTCAGAAGTTTTTATTTTAGTACTTTACGAAAACGATAAATAATAAACGGCTTGTTTGCTTTTGGTTTTTGAATTAACCAACGAATACGTCTGTGAAGTGCTCACACTTTATATGTAAAAAAACATTATGCACACAGAATACAGTATTTTATTTATATAGAACAAGGTAATAAATCCTATATTGTCAGCCTTTTAAACATAAAAAAAGATAAATATTTATATTCTATTTATTATAATTTGTGCTGTAAACTCACAGATTACTTGACTGCGAATGCGCATAATTCACATTCAAAGCTCCCCTCCATATTGCATTTCATCTTCAGAATCATTGTTGATTAAAAAATGTCATGACAAGCAAACTATTAATTACAGAACTATATTTTTCCGAATCTTCTGAGACAACATACCGATAAAAACAAATGTAACAGGTAGTAGTTATTGTTTATTATATATAATTTATGACAAATTACCTGGGCGATGTTGGCGCCGTATATTGTGGCGTCATTGCTTATTGTGCTCGAATACAGTATATAATATACTATATATATTATTAATATAAACATAATAATACAGAATGCAAATATGTTGCAAATTAAACTAATTACTAAAAAAGGTAATTTGAAGGTTATATGTCAGAATTTGTGGTTTTAGTGTACGATGACAGTTTCATACGTAGACAATATGTAAACAATGTGAGTTTTTGATAATTTTTTTTGCGTCAAATCATGCGGTACCCAAACCTGAAGCTTTTTTTTGTATCCTGCCTTCTGCAGATGGTTTAAAATGGTTTGGTGACTAACTTCCATCTCCTGGGCGATGTCACATGCCGGTCTAACTCGATGTTTTCCATAATTTGATCGGTATTCGTCGTCACAGGTCTTCCACCGGTTGGATTATCCATGGTGTCGGTTTCACCGGCTCTGAATCGTCGAAACCATTCCTCCGCGGTTCGAAGTGATAGATTACCGTCCCACAAAACTCCACGGAACGTTTCTCTAGCGGATTTGACTTTAACGAAGGAAAAGCGCGATGTAGATTTGGGTTTGAAAAGTTTTAAGCGACACTGCATCAGATAAATTGTCCATGGATGTGTCATTTACCTTGAGAACTTCACTTTTATAATTTTTATAATCTTTTTTATAATTTTTAGCTCCCATGTGAACCGTCTGTCCAATATTAGTACAATATACTTTTGTGTTTCGTTTTGGGTAATTTGAATGCTTTTTATCAGTAATCTTGGAAAGAGATGAGGTTTACTAAATCGGCCGAAGTGCAAGCTGGAGAATTTTGCTGCCTGAATATGAAGCCAGAATAATTCCACATGGTAAACTTTATAATAAAGTAAACTCAACTCTATATAGCACACATAAAATTTGCCACATCGTATAAACTATGAGCTTACACATTGGCAAGCATTTAATTTAAAATTTTAATTATAAGCCGCACGTAATCACAATACATTTGCGCGTGGGCATGTATGTGTATGCATTGCAAGTCGTCACTTCAAGTTCAAGTGTTGAAAATACTTGCGCGTGCATACGCGTTTCAAATTAATTGAGAGTATGCGTTTTTGCATATAATCGTGTACGTGCGTATGTACATACTATAATAATACATTTCAATTAGGGAAGGCAATTATTTGCGAATATAAATTCGCTTAATACAATCAAGTAAATTGGGATTTATTGCGGTCTATATGCATTTGAAATATAATAATAATAAACATAAATCAATAACAAAGTTTTATGTACATATTACAATCATTGTACATTTCTATATTGTATATTAAGACGCATTCTAAAATGAGCAATAATAACGATTAGAATAATGCGTGTAATTGCAATTTGCGCTAATTGCTGAACGTCGCAGAATGTGTCATGTTTGCTCTATACAATTTAAATATTGTCAAGCACCCAAAAATAGCACAATCACATGTTACTCAACATGATGACATCGATTTAGTAGAGCTGTAAGTGGAAGTCCACGGAAAATGGGGGAGCTGTTATATCTGATTATATAAGAGCATGCCCTGCTGGCTGTGCCAAAAACGTGCTTGTAAATACAATATTTTATAACTTAATAGAAATAGAATTTTCGTTATATTAAGTGCACTTGCATAATTTTTATTTAACACCACGTTTTTAAACACCGGAGAATTATGTATACTTTATTTGAGGAGTATCAAATGTTGGCCAATATGCAGCATAAACCGAATCAAACCGTCTATATCCAGATCTTACTGGTGTCGGTGTTGAGCACTGCGATGGCGTTTGTGTGCGTATATAAATATGTCTAAATATATATTATCAAATACTATTATTACGCATGAAGCGTGGCGTCAGCAACGATAATTGTTCAAGCTGTAACCTAATAAATATGTATTGTAATATAATATAATATATTTGCAAAACTTATTTATAAGAATTGTTGTTTATATCAATATTTTGATTCCGTAAATAAAACAAATTGATATTTATTATGTACATTAAGAAATTGAATATAATCAGTACATAAAATATTTCATGGGACAATCACAGAATCTAACTCATATCTTGACTATGATGTGAGTAATATGTTAAACAGAACTTGGAAATTCGTTCATATAAAAAAATATTTTATGATACAATTGAATACTCCAAAATAATATTGTAGTTTCAGTATATGCAATAATTTAACTTCAAATTATAATAAAACTTAATTTATTTTCCACATGTTGTAGAATACATATTAAATCAAAACAACTATTTTTCCTTTAAATATAATTACATTATTATTCTCTAGAGTTTACAATGTAACATATATCTATATATTTTTACACATACATTATTATTCTATATTTATACAAACAACAAATAATACGTTTACATAACATGATCTTGGCCAATGTCACTGCTTTGCGGCAAGATTTGTTTACTATTGGTTTTTTATATATTCACACAATATAATTCCCCTAATCTAAATGCACTTGATCAACGCAATGTTATCTATAGCATGCCGGTTTAATAGCGAAATAATCTGACTGCTAACATACCAAGAAGAGATTATTATATTTCAGAAAATTTGTTACTATTAAAAGCACGAAAATTATTTAAAAATTGGTATTTTTGCAGATTTTTGGAGAATATTTTGAATGCCTAAATCTTTCTTTTAAATTACATTTTAATAATAAAACTCACTTATCAAGGATGCTGATTTCAAAAAACGCTGTTCTAATTCCCACTATCTCTGCATTCGGCAAAGGCAATAAAAACTTCTAGCACCTATCAAAAACGCTTCGTGGTAAGGGATTTAAGTCATGTGCGCCCCTCCGTTGTGACGTAATTTCATCAATAATATATACAGCCAAAGCCAAGCTGCTCTCTTACACATCGTATCGAGAGCTCCGTTAATAGACGTGTTATCCAACTCAGATGCATGCAGGACCCTTACACATAGACGCCTCTACTTTCTCCTCTATTGATGAGATCAAGACTATTATAAAATCTCTTCAACTAGCCATCAAGTACTTAGACTCACAAACTACATAAAATACAGGCATTTTCCCTTAAATGTTCCCCTAAATACACACACTTAAAACCCAACACTACTTCGATTACTACCAGTTGTACAGATAACGTAACTAAACCCTGTTAAAATTCTTTTATATAAACCTACTTTATAAATAAAAGCCATTTTTCTGAATTTCTTTTGACGACACAGTTGAAATCTATTTATTAAAACCAATGGTATATTAATTTTTAAGTTAAATTGGGCACCGGCTTTGAAAACTTGATGTTAGGGAAAAACGTTTTAATGTTTTGAACACTAAAAAAAATCATATGTCATAATCTAGTTTGATCGGCTTACCTATCGTCTTCAATTTTGTTTTAAATTTCTCATGTCACACATAACTTTATATCTTATACGTTCCTTTAAGGGCAATAGGAGGCCACTTTTTCATGATTTATTAACAAAGAAACTATACAATTGATCGATTTGAAATATATTATATTATATAAAAAGTATATTTTTTGTAAAATATATCTATATATGATCTAATAAAACATTAAATTTGTAAAAATAAATTTAAAAAATGCTGTTTAAACAAAAAACTTTACTTTTCAAAATAATTTTCGTTTTTTTGTTAATAACTTTTTTAGCGGAAATGTTTATCAAAATCTATGTTTAAATATAAAACAATTGAATTAGCTTTATTTTAAAAAAAAAAACAAGTGGATCCGTTGAATAGTTTTTTTTAATCGTGATAAATTTTTGATAAAAACTATTATTGTTTATTTACTAATTTGTTTGGTCAATCTGCTATCACTGGCAAGATTTCGATGCCGTGCACCGGATTCATTGACTATTTCGGGTTCAAAAGACTGGTCAGGTGACGTAAATTTGCTGATTTTTGTATAGAGCATCTGTGTTCTAATTTGCTATTATTTTATTTTATTTATGTGAAATATCGACACAACTATGACTAAGTCGATTAGCTGATGAATCGGCAGCGACTATATCTACTTGCTATGAAAAACGTACGATAAAATATCACTCATAAGCAAAATACTTCACAAATATATTATATGTTACATATAAACGTACTTTCCAAGTGTATATAAATACGCCATCCTTCTCATACAATTTGAGTTGGATGTACTTTGCTAAATTACCTTTAAACGATTTCATAAAGTATCATAGTTTTTCTTTGTTTTCGCCGCATGCGCAGAATGTCTAAATACATGTATACAATAATTATACCTGCATTTTCCGCTAGACAAGAATATGGTGTCGCGTACGTCATCGACTCGACAGACAATAAATGCATAAAGCAATTAACTAAATATATTGCATATACGTGGGCGCCGATCTAAATATAGAGTCTTAAAAAATGCAGTATAGAATTTTTGATACACTCGCCAATTTTCGAGGAAATTAATGTTGTATTTATTATGATAATACACATACTTGTTGTTTTAATCTATTTCTGTTTTCTATATCTCTCTCTTGCCTGCTGGCATCATGAATCGGCTTATTGAAATGTTTATCGCCTCGACAATTAGTAGTATAATTGTATTTACATATTTTCCCGTTAAGAGTGAGATTAAATTCTCTCACTAGACATGGCAAACGTATAGTAGATCCGAGATTCCGATTTTTTCATATACACTAGACATTCGCAGCGGTGCCACCGACGTTATACCCCATCAACATCGTTTATACTGCATTCAGTCTATTACGAGGAAATTACGTAAAAGAGATTTATCTAAGGTCAAGCGCGGTACTATTATTGGAACATACACCTAAAGAAATGCCTGCGATCTTATTTCGAGTGTATTGGTGCAAAAATGAGCATGTATTTTTTTAACGTCCCACAAAATAACATCTTCAGATAATTTACGCAGCAGCAGAAATTGTCACACAAATACAGGGTGTCCCAAATTGATATTTCTGGATTTAATGCGCACATCGGTGCAGTGTATTATCATTCAGTCATTCATACAGTCTATACTTAAGCGCTTATAAAACATATAAACTTGGGCGTAGTATTGCTAAAAAATCAAGGTCGCACAGGCTTGGCAAACAAATCTATTTTAAATTACACTGTATGCAATCAGTACAGTGACAGTGAGTGTGCGCGCAAAATAAATATATCATATAGCACGAAAACATCATCAGCAGTAATAATAACATATAGGAGACATTACATATGTTCTGTTGTTTGTATCGTTCTGATTTGTCAATACCGACGATCTACTCAGTTTGCTAGAATCGTTCTATTGACTGGTTTATGGTTTTTAGTATACCGATTTCACACGGTTCAAAACTGTTTCTACTTCGGGAAATTCACGGACTAAAAAACTATATAATATTCTTTATTATGTGATTTACAAAAACTATTGAATTGAAACCATTCGACCGGAAGTGAGGACAGTTTCCACAGGTGTTATAAACGTTACTGATTTCTTGACTTGTGCAGAACCCATAAGTGGCTACAGAATACGATGTACGTGTTTTGCATGCATTATAGGAATTTATGAATTTGCTGAGTTCATACTTTAAACTATATATACTATTTTTGTGTTGAAATTTTATTATGATTATTATTTTATTATTTTTATTTAAATATGTTTTCAAATTGTAATACGTTTTTAATTTATATTTTATTTAAATCATTTATTATGTGTAAACTTTTGATAATTGTTATCACACTTTTTTATTATTCGTGTTAGAATAAAGATGAACATTAACTTGATTGTAATGGTCCGTTATTCCGTATATACGATAAATTCCTATAAATGCAATGAAATTATAGAAGTAATTGATGGGTGTTTTTAATTTAATATTTAAAATTTTATTTATTTAGTATATGCACCTTTTTAACCAATTATTCAAGTAATTGTCATCTAATTAAAAGCAATCACTATAATTTAATGAATTTTTTGCTGAAATATGTTTAAAACCAGTACAAACGGACAAAGAATGCAGATGGCCATGTAGATTATGTTGGTCTCAGATGTAGATCGTCGAAATTCACTCCCTCTGCGGATAGAATATAATATTTAATAAACGGTCAGTATCAGAATCGATCGGGAGATCGTACGACTTTAAAATCAAAATAACAATTTAAATTGCCGCAATATCTGAGAATTTGTATACGGTAGCTCTGCTATGGAGAGGGTTTAAAGGAGGGCAGAGCAAAGAGTTATTCAAAAGCATGCAGTTTACAGAATACTGGATCATTATTATTTAAAATTCAATTCATCGTGCTATTTTATATTCGTATTTGAACATATTATAATTAAATTAATATCGAAATTATTTAATGCAAAAAACCAATAAATTGGTCAAGTTGAAATAATCGAAATCATGTAGAATCAGAAAGTATATCCGGATATAAATTGAGATATACGGATATTCCAATTTTTTCTCGCATGTTTTTCAAACATCTATTTCACCCAATATATTTTCTATGGACAACATGGATTCTTCATTTTCGTTGTTTGGCCTTAAATATATTTTTGTATACATTCCAAACGACTTATTCATACCAAATAATACAAGCAACAACTATATTTATTTTCACAACCAAAACCAAACTTCGATTCCTAAAAAAATTGCCTTTTGGACCATTAAGGTCATACATCGGTTTACCCTAATATATAGTCACTTGGCAAATCATAGACCAATCATTTACTTACACTTACACATTCAGACAAATGAGTCTGTTATTTGCTTAATAAACAATCTCAATCGCATCTACCAAAAAAATAATCTTCGAGTATTTAGTACAATCTTATTCTGACCACTCTTTTCTAACAAGTGACTCCCAAATCAAAGGTTACTAAAGGGCTTATAATAATAATTAATAAATATAGGCAAACTAATGGCTTATTTTAGGTACTGTTTGTAATTGCAAAACCAATAATAACGAAATCAATGTATTTTAAGAAGAATTCAAAACAATATCTGTTTGCATATTTTTATTGCAGTCCGGTAGTAATAAATATATTATATACTATAATTTGCTATATTTAATATATTTCCATCAGATATTTATTGAATACCACCGCCTTTACCAAAACAATTCAACTCAAAACAAACAGACACGTATTTCTAATTTAAAGTCCATAACATGGCGTCTGTATGTGTATGCTTTAGTGATTTGAATGTGAATTTAATGTACTCGATTCAAAACCTATAGAGTACATTCTACAAAATGTATATATAATATAAATATCGATTAAATTAGATAGACATTAGAGAATATCAAATGAACTGGCAAAGACACGCGAAATGTCGTGTATAATTGGTAGAGACGCACATCGTCGCAAAGTGGCTCTACATGAAGACGTCTTATAGAAATAATGTCGCATGTTGTTAATCAAATATATCAACTGAATGGCATTGTCCTTTGTCTGGAATTTAGATATATATTTTAATAACGAACACATAAATCATCACAAACTAATTTCAATATTATTTTATTCAATTTTGCAGTTGGTTCAAATCGTTCCCACATCTATGGAGTTTCATCTAGACAGCGCAGAATACTGCCAAGCTCAGCACAAATAAGTTATTCGCATTGTCCGGGGCCCCGAGACCATTTTGATCGTGCGCGTCTTCTCACATGTGAAGCGGTCGCTCGGTGGCTGTGTTAGTCCATAATAATAACATAGGTTATTCAAGGAGGTTCCCGTAAACAAAAAACAAATAAACAGTTACCAGAAAAACAATACTATTTTGTAAGTATGATAATATTGTATTTTTACTTGTAAAATGGCTAACGTGTTTGTTTTTCTGCAGATTTTTTCGTGATTTCTATATTGAGACTGATTCGGGTACAGAACAACTGTTAGTGTGTCCTATTTTGCATCTGTGCCAAGCTTAGTAAGTATATAAATATATAATTATGTTTTACATGTGGTGTGTAAACAAATAAATTAAGAATAACACATCGCACCAACACAAATATATATATAAACTAAAAACATACGTAAAATTGTGATTCCAATCGTTGGCCTTGTGCCATTGGAGAGTTTTTTTTTTAAATTTATTTAAATTGCGTAATTTTACTACTGGCACTCTTTTAAGATTTAACTTTATGCTAAATTACTAATCAATGTTTATACTTCAAAATTAAATAATATTTCCAGTTTTTCTTGTAATTCTATTAGCAAACGAAGAATCAGTTGCCAAATGACCTCCTTGCCAGACAAAATAATGCACCCATTTATAATGACGCACGCGTTCATTCAACTTAAGCTCCGTTTCTCGAAACGAAATAAATATATGCACACATACACACACATATAAACATTCACAATAAAATGTATTCGATATAATTTAGAACGACATTTGCTAACGCGTCGCAATTTCTCTTATGTTTGTTTTTTTTTCTGTTTCTAGATTCATTAGCGACGCAAAACGAGTTTTCCAAGTTGGCAGGCACATATCATCAAAAATCGATAGCGCAACTGAATTTTAACGAATGCACGCACATTAGAAGACACACGTATATTTATTGTCTTGTGGCTGCTTAATTGCGCGAAGAAAAGTAAAGCAGATCATAAAACTACCAATATAAAAAGTGGAACCGCTGACACAAATAGCGCCAATTCTAAGCTAGCAACAAAATATTTTTTTACTCAATCTCTAAAACTCTATTAGTGCATTGTCGAAGGCATTCATTTTGTGATACAAAAGAAGAATTTACGTTTGATATATACTACATTTATATCTATACATAATTATATTCGTGTGTACTTACCTCGTGTACTTAAACAAAAACAAAAGAAAAATCTACGTTTATCGAAGCACTTACATAACTGTAAACATTATATAAATATAAATCAGAAGTTATACATATATTAAGTAATTAACGCTGTGTGTAAATTAGACGAAATACATATTGACTTACTGGTGATTGGCAAGTAATGACAAGCATCATGCGTCAAAAGGACATTCGACCAGCGCCAGCTCGCATTGAATTCAAGGGTATGAAATTCTTGATCACCGACCGACCATCTGATCAAACCATACAGAACTACATCCTGGTAAGTTTCAGCTTAGTTTATTTATTTTTTCAAAAGGCTAATTTAGTTTTTTGCTTTACATAGGAGTTGAAGAAGAACAACGTCAGCACGGTTGTACGGGTATGCGAGCCAAGCTACAAAGTGGAGGAGCTTGATTCACAGGGAATTGCCGTTCGGGATCTTCCATTTGAAGATGGTACTTCGCCACCGCAACAGGTCATTGACGAATGGTTTGAAACGCTCCGAGAGAAGTACGCTAATCAGAATGTTGTCTATTTAATATAATTACTACTGTTTTGTATTTTTTTTCAGGAGTCAAGCAAATCCCGAAGCCTGTGTGGCGGTGCACTGTGTTGCTGGACTGGGACGAGCCCCGGTACTAGTTGCACTTGCACTAATCGAACTAGGACTTAAATACGAGGGTGCCGTTGAGCTAATTCGAGAGTAAGTTTACACACTTCGTTATTTGCCAATATACACACTAAACTAATATGTCGCTTCTTGTTGTTTTCAGTAAACGCCGAGGTGCTATTAATGCTAAGCAATTGTCCTTCTTGGAAAAGTACCGGCCAAAGTCGCGTCTAAAGCAAAAGAACGGCCACAAGAACTCGTGCTGCGTGCAATAAATATCAATACTACCCACCAGGAGAAAGTGTTCATTTTACCGTTTAAACTATAAGAAGAAATATTCAACAGAACGTTAACATAATCTAAATGTAAACTAAGCGTTGTTTGTCCCGGTCGATACGCTAGTCCACACTTGACACACGTTTAACTAGTAGTCTTAGCATTCCAATTTGTCGGTCCGTTGAAACGGAATCAATCATAACTAGTCCCACAATAAAATTGATGAAATTGTAAATATCCAAAGATCACGCACGCATTTGTAAATATTTTATTTAACAATTTTATTATGGGGCCGATGTCGGCCGTTTTGTGGGGACTACGTACGTCACATAAAGCGTCTCAGCCGTGACAAATAACGCATGCAATTTCAATATTTAATATTTAACTGTTTAACTAGCTAATTATAATACCCGGTCGGGGTGAGAGTGTGTATGTGAATTCTCATACACACTCGTATGTACTTAAACACATAAGCACCTAAAAACACACACAAACAGACACAGAGACAAATACAATTTTAAATAATAGGTTTGGATGACGGTGGATTTGTCGATTTGATGTTGTACAACTTCCAGATCCTATTCCAAAATCGGCAAGCTTCCAAAACCTTGCGCTTTGTGCGACTCAATCTAGACAGTCAACAAATCCCGCTGCCACAGCAAACACCTCCCCCGCCAGTCGTGTAGATTAATTCAAATTTCCCTGTATTGGTGATCGCTTTACAACCTTACAACAAACTCCTCTTTTTGACAAATAATGAACCAACTTTTACACTGATTTTGGAGATGATATTTGAGCGTAATCGCAAGCCGAGTGAAGTCGGTTGCTTCTTGAGCCAGCGACTAAACACTATTATATATATATATATATATACACATATTATATTTTTTAACAAAATTTGCTGTTTTACTTAGATTTCTGAATTGGCAATAAAAACAAAAACCCAATAACATATTATAATATACATAATACAAATATACATAAATTACACGATTTGATGTTTGTCTAAAAACTATTATTATTAATTATGCATAACTTAGTACACACAGAAACACACTAATGAGCGGCTGTAGGTGAATACGACCGGAAATATTTCTAATCCGTTATCGTGTTCACACATTATCCTAGTTCCTTTTGTTGTTTTTTCGGTTGTTCTGAAGGCATACAATATATTAATGGACGTCTACTTAACTTGCAATAACCACTACAAATACACAGTTCTAGTTAGTTAAGTAGTTTTTTTTTAATTATCAAACAATAGTATCCGCAATCCCAATACACTCTTTAAAATAACTGTACGTGCTGAGTGCAAATGCAAATTGTAATAAATGTTTAGATTAATATGCATACGCAAAACACACACACAATAACGAAAAGTAACTGCAATCAGATGTTATAGTTTAGACAGACAAACAAACAAATTATATTTCTGTAACGTATATAAAAAAACAAATCCATATTGTTTCATTTCAACACAACACAAACAAACAATTATAAAATACACACACTTGAAGTGTAAAAATAAAATAGAAAATAAATGTTTATTTAAAATGTGTATGAATGATTAATGAATATTTTATTTAGTGGTAATATTTATTATGACGGTTTAGTAGGTAAGTTTGTGGTCATCATTACCTACCAATAAATCTAAAGAATTAACGAAATCGTTTATCTCATATTCGTATACGATGTGTCAATGACATGCTCATTTTACTCGGCTGCTAGAAAATCTCTACTATTGATCATTCTGGAATCTGGAATGCAAATACAGGCAACATATACATAAAAAACTTAAATAAAATAGACTTTTAGAGACTTAAACTGAAATCAAATAGAGACCAACAACGATTCCTGCAAATGTCTCTAAAAAAAAGTTTTCGGTTTCGAACATCATTTGCTGAATCGGGCATTGATCGTGAAGTCACGGCTCTGATGGAGCTAATAGGAATTCGACTGGCCGCTTGTAGGTCAATGGATGATTGCATCGGACAAATGATGAATGCGTAGAAGTAATGCACCGAAGCGTGGATCAAGCTGGACGATTTATTGATTTCATTGCTGCTGTTTGGGAACTAGATGCAGAATACCAGCCATTCCTCATGGGACTCACAGCCAGCGGTACTAAAGGGACCGTCGAGAATGCCAAGTCATCATTGATGAGTTTGGTGCCGACGACGAATAGATCTGAAGCATCATCAAAAAAATATATGTATATATATTTAATGTTAAATTATGTAAAATGTTTTTATTAAAAATGTCTGAGAAAACTAACTAACTCGAGATCAATCTCTCTCTACCTCTCTCTCTCACTTACTATCTCTCTCACTAACTTTCTCTATCTCTCACCAAGATTGCAGTTCCGACAACAGAATGGAAGTCGTCAACTTTGATTTGCAAAATATTCACAGATACAGAAATTTGCACTCCGAAACACAACTGTGTTGCCGAGAGAATGGACAGGACGATTGTGGTGAGGCAATGAATTTTGGGCTGTGGCTAGAAGCTTTGTTCTTGAGGGTACCGTTTGTTATTTTTGCTTATTTTTACCCCTTTAATCTTAGGCATTTCTGCAGGATAAGCCTAGAAACTATTATACGGATTGCGATTAATACTCCGGTCACTAACTTTAATCGTATAAGTCTATAATCATTTTGTGATCTCATCAGATCTCCTCTTCTATTACTCGGTATATCTTTATTATTTATATTTTGGTGGATATCGTGTTTTTCCATAAAGGTTTTAATAAATAGTTCATAGTTCATTTATTTTGTAATGTATAGCACATATAATAATACTTTATAAAATTAAATTAAACATAGGAAATATTAAAGTACAGGGTGTTTTTTTTAGAGGTTAGGTTTTCAAGACGGCACTACTTTTTTCGTAGATGGTCTATTTGGCAGCTTTCACTTGATTTATGCTCAGTTTGGTTTGCCATTTCATAATGAATAGACTTACACTTGAACAACGTATGCAAATCGTGCAAATTTATTACGAAAATAATGGTTCGGTTCGCGCGCTGCGTCCAATATTCGGTCGACATAATCGTCCATCAGAGTCACTAATTCGATTAACCATGGATCGGTTTC
>JANSTU010002361.1:0-18608 GCA_027564075.1 Bolitophila hybrida
AATAGTAAAAATGAAAAAACGTAATGTCAAAACGTAATAGTCAAAATCAAAAAAAGGTAAATTTTGAATTTTTGAAAGTCAAAATCGAACAAAAATTAGGTTTTTTATTTAAACTTCTTTTCTTGGCCTGTAATTTATAAAAAGAGACTCTTTTATCAACCAAACCTATTTATTTCCATTACCTTATTTATGTTATGTTTACAAAAACCATACTTTTTGAAGTTCATACATTTTTAAGTGATTTTATGTATTCCATGAGCATACAATTCGCTTAAGATCTAGTTATATTGATTTAAAAACTTTTGAAATGTACACGCGAGTTCTGCCTGATGCCATTCACTGTTTTGCATATAACATAAATAAAGAAAAACTAAGGGTGGACAAAGCTACGAATAGGTATATATAGAGCGGTCAGATTGCTGGACGGACGCTTCAGGCGCAACACACACACTCACATACACATAAATATACTTATAGAAACAACCGCACACAAATACATACGCACTATATATATATATATATAGAAAGAGAGAAGAAGAAAAAAAAAGCTTGGAATATGTCCAACATATTTTCCAAGTCATTCGTTTTACAGTTGCTTAATGGGTACTCCACTTCCCCACAAACTTCCGGATATCCTGGAAAATCTTGGCTTCCTCCGCGCTTGTTTGTGAACTTTTATTGATATAAAATGCATTTATAAAATTGAAAGCCATTCAATATTTTCTCATTTATACTACATGTTTTTGAAATATTTATATGTATTTATATTTATCTATATATATGTTTATATGTATATGTATATTTATATGCTTGTATGTAGAAATACATGTGTATGTGTATGTGTGGTTTTATAAATAAAATGTGTGCCCTCAAATTTAGTTCGATTCGATTTTATTTGAATCTTAATGAACAACAAGTTCTTCCGTAAAGATGGGGAGATTTGGTTGAGGTCGAATCTCATTGGTTTGGAACCGTTTATTTCGATGACAGTTGACATAACAAGAAATAACTACCAAAAAAAGAAAACAGCATTTATATTTTTAGAAAGGAGAAAGTAGAAAAATATCAACGATCTTAAGAAATTTTAATTACATTTGGGACATATTTCCATGCGAAATTATTTCCCAAAATGAATTCAATTTTAAGATGAAATATCTCCCAAGTAAATTAATTGAATTAAAAAGTTTATTAGGTGATATATTGACATATAATTAATTTGCATTATATAATTTTGGGAGGTATTCCACAGTTTGACAGAAGACAAAATGACAGCAACCAAAAAAATAAAATAACAAATTAAAAAACTTCCAAGTGCAGTATTTCAACTTAAATGTTTTTATATTTAATTGACTCATTTTTTTAGGAAACACATTTTTTTTAGTTTTACCCTATCATATCCGTTAAAATGTCAAGAAATAACTCCCAACATAAAAAAATCAGCCTCTGATTATATTTTTTCTCTTAAGAAATGTAAATTAATTCCCAGACATTTGGGACATATTTCCATGCGAAAGAATTATATAATTATGTTTTTTTTTTTGGGTAAAAAATGACAGCTGTCAAAATAACAAAATGTCGCTACAAATTAAAAATAACTCTCAAGTGCGATATTTCTAATAAAATAGTTCTTATTTCGTTAACATATTCTTTTCTATTCAAACTCCTACATCTAAAAATCGCAGCTCACACAAAATCGAGCAATTTTTAATTAGCATTCATTATTCACATAAAATTACGACACTCCTAAGCATTGCATAAGATGTTTACCAAGCAAATCAGCCTCCAAGCCATTCCATCAATCCTAATAGTGTTGTTGTTGCTGTTGTTTTTCTGACATCATTGTGCGCTTACAAAATATTGCACTGAACTCAAAATCCTAGATAAGGTGCGAAATATATATATATATACACGAGAATGTGACAACTTTTGTAAACAACTCGCATTTTACGATTACATAATATACACATTCAACATCCGTGTTTCTGTGTGAATTTATAAAGTGGAGGAGCCTTTTGAAGACGTCGACGACACGATGCTCGGACAAAATTAAGTCTCGCATAAGCGACACTCTAAAAAGCAAAAAAAAAACTTTCTTTATTTTAGTTGGCCTAAGCCTGAATAATGTATATTACAAGCAAGCGACAAGCGTGCGCAGACATATTTTTATTACAGTGATTAGGCGCGATGCACTCGGGCTGGATGTTGATGCACTCATCGTCGAGAAATTGAGAGATTTAGAGCTTGAGCACGTATAGACTAAATGGAGTGTGTTTAGAGCGTGATGAGACTAGAGATTGGAATTGAGAAGAATTAATGATGGAAAATATATTTTGAGTATCGCGATTTGCAAATTATTTATTATTGGCAATATGCAAAAATAATTAATATGTGTTTCTTTTTTTTAAATAGAAATTGATTGAAGAAGAGATTGGAACTTTCGATATTATTTTAGATTTAATGGCCATGAATACTTGGAAGTTCGATTATAAAAGTCCAGAGCTTATAATTCCAACTAGATCCGATGGAAGACTCAATCCAGAGTTGGAACACTGAATAAAACTCCATAAAATGTTATTACGAAAGAGCGAGGGAAAGGACCTCGACAATATCAATCGAAGAAAGGGGTTTGGACAACTGATTTATGGTTTCTTCTTTTTCTTCGGATGAAACAGTCCAATTTTTCTTGGGATCATTTCTAGAGCAAATACTAAGCTTCCTCATGGTTTAAGATCGAAAAAGCTTTTGAAATATTAAATTACCGAATTACTGGAGCTGGCATCTTCTTCCTCATCTGGGTTATCAGACGGAACTTAAGTCCGATAGTGTGTCCAAATTATGCTAGACAAAACCAATTGAAAACCTTCCTTATGGATATTAAAACGATGATGAGTTTTACATCCTCAGCTGGATTATCAGACAGAACATGGGTTTAATTTAGAAATTACACAATTGAGACCAACGATATGTAGAAAGAATGCAAACAAAGGAGAAGAAGTTTCCAGGACCTTGAAGAAGTCAAATTACACAGAGAAGGTTTGAAAAAGAGTAGAGGCTTATAAATCACGTTTCTAAATATCACAAGTTTTAGATGGAGAAGGCAAATCAATTAACCTGAATTTTGCCGTAATTAGCCACAGTCCAAAGTGTCCAAATCATCATGGCCCAGCATGTGATTTAGAAAATCAGACAACACATTTTCTTCTTCTTGTTTTTTTTTCCTAACTCCGTTTTTGATATTGTCTCAAAAATGGAACATTTGTAAAGAAACCATGATGGAGATCTAACTCGATTGGAACGGTTTTAACTTTAGAGGACTGCTTGAATAAAATGGCCCCCAATAAAGAATATTTTGTGTCCATCCCATTTTACATCATCTCTACGAAGAAGATATTGAGATGTTACAAGAGATTTTTTTTAATTGATGTATCATTAAATCCTCCGTCTCCAAAAATGTCAAATTTGGAAGAATAAGTTGAGAAAACTCTCAAAGAAGTTGAGGACGGCAATAGAAGAAACATTTGTATGAGACAAGATTTTCTTCAAATAGGGACTCATTAAATTCATCCCTTTTATCACAGAAAGAGTTTTTTTACTATGACTCATATTGCGAAAGAAGGTAAAATAAAATGATTCATGGACATAGGACCTATTGGATCTTCTATGCACTAACTCTCCCAACCCATCCCCGATGGTTACGAATTCTAATTTTCCCAGACGTTACTCAATAATCAGTAATCCATGGAAAATAGTCTATTAATAGCAAGAGAAAGCTCCTCTCGAGAAAAAAAAACACTATTGGAATAGAGCCAATTTTTTTACTGGTTGTAGTTGGAGACTTTTGTGACAATGACAAATGTGCCATAGACAGATACGTCAAATTCAATATGCAACCCTTGAAATTTATTTTTATTCTGATTTGCTATATTTTGCGGCTAATATCTTAAGCTTTGAGATCTAATGCGAGCTGAACAGGCATAACACAAAATATACCACCACGTTGATAGATGCCTTTCGAAGTTTAGAAGAGCCTGTGTCGCAAATGTCTCGTTATAACAATAATCGTAAGGCATATTTTTGTCGCAAATGTCTCGATAGACGAATTTGAATAAGCCAAACATATTTATTGTATGCGATCGGAATTTGTCTATTTTTCTGAACTCCTTTTGCGACAATTGGTTATGTGTATTTGCCGCATTTGTCTTTGCCTCAAAAGTCCTTATAGGAACAACTTTATGACCGATTTGCAATTTGCCACAACAAGAGACATTTGCGGCTTTTCTCTTAAGCTTTTCGTTATTTACCCCACAGTACTCCCAAAGCAACCATTTAAAAAACGAATAATTTATTAAATTAAATTTATGCCAAAACTCAAGAATGCAAATTCAAAATTCACACGAACGGTTGAGTTTATTGTTTGCCTCAAAATTCGCCTTGAGTGCAGGAGTGCCTGTGTCGCAAATGTCTCCGTATAACCATAATGGCCATGTATATAAAGCTGCAAATGTCTCGATAGATGAATTTGAAAAAGCAACAAATATTTATTATATTATATGCACTCGGAAATGTTGCTACACAAATACTCCTTCATTTTGTCGCAATTGGCTAATTCTATTTTCCTCATTTGTCTTTGCCGCAAAAGTCCACCCCCAACTTTCGCACGAAAAATTAATAGTTTTTTATTATATATACTGTCTGCAGAGATCATTTACCATAGCTGATACACCAAAAGACATTTGCGGCTCATCATCTAAGCTTTTCGGTACCCCACAATACTCCCCCTAAGCAACCAATTATAAAACGAATAAATATATGAAATTGAATTTATGCCAAAACTCAAGAATGCTGGAGCAAATTCATTCACACGAAAATTCGAGTTTATTTACCCAAAATGTTTAATTAATTGAATTTCGGAAGTTGACGCTCTGTGGCTGACGGTGAAACGGTGAATAGCCACACATACATATGCGGCTTATGGCACTTCTTCTCCCCCGCTACTGCTGCTGCTGCTGCTGCAGCATAGTCAGTAAGCTTTTGCATAATTTTTAGAATGTGCGGAGAAATTTTCAATTTATTCATAACATATTATTATATAAGTGTATAATGACATGTTGATTTTAATTTCGGACACCAATGCAACTATTTTCTGAATGTGCCTCAAAAACGTGAGAGTGAAATTCTAATCAAAGATAATTTGTAAATCGCTGTTGCTCGCTCTTCTTTTTTATGTGATTAACGAGCTCACGCAGACTTATTGTTTCATCAGAGCGACCAATCATAAAATGCGAAAGTATTATGTGTGTATATAACATGATTTATGCTCGTTGTCGTGCACCAAATTAGGACGGTGCTCATCACGCGTGTGTGTGTGTGTGTGTGATGGTAATTCGAGGCTGCGACGATTTATCGTGCAAGCACGACTGAGTGGAAAATTGTTTTCAGTGTATTTAAACAAAAAAATCCAGTCGATAGAAAATTATGGATCTGTGTTAATAGATTGAATATAGAATTATGCATATTTGTTGTTATATATATATAATTTATTCATAAAAAACATACACTTGACTAAACTGGATAATTTTTAACCCTTTTATCTCCCAGAATAAACAAATCTACCGAAATGGCTAAAATTTTGTCTGAAAAACCCCTATTAACGTAAATTCAACATTTTACCAATAACGGATTTAAAGAAAATAAAAACCATTTAGAAAATCCTACTTACCAACTACGACTAGCATCAGAAGTCCAGCTACGATCTGTTGGAGCTTCATAGTAAATTGTGAACCTTTTTTCCTGAAAATCCTTAGATCCTCCTCTCAAATCTCTTTCGCAAACACACACAGGAGAAAGGCCTTTAGTCTGGATTCACTTTCGCGACGATCTTGAATTTATCGTTTTAAAAAAAAATAGTCTCACCACACACACACACGACTACGACCGCAACGCGTATGCACCTTCTTGTCTATATACTATAATACAATAAAATTATACTATAAACACACGAGAAAAGAAAAGTAAGTGGCTCAGATAAGTGCACTCGAATTGGTAAAATGTTGATTATTAATATATATGGTGGGCGAGTACGAGGTGCGCTTGCGAATCGAAGATGTTTTTCTTTGGAAGCGTCGAACTGAACTGGCGGCAAAAGTGAAAGAGGTACTCGTTATTAGTTATGGGTGCTGTGATGGCGAACTGGCGGTGGCATGCCGAGCTCAACATATTGTACATCGACGAAGCGCATATGGTGCCGATCGTGATCCTACCACAATGCACATTTTTTTTATTATTAATTATATGCGACGATTTTCAGGTGAGCGTGTGAGGCCTAGCGGTGTCGTTTTATAGGGTGGAGCGTTTGGGGAATACTAAGATCTTGTATTTTATGGGTTATAAATAATAACGATTTGAATTTAAATGCAGAGACGGAGAGGAATGTATTTTCCAAATTGTTCATAAAATGTCTATATTTTGCTCACAAAATATCAAGAACTTAAAAAATATCATCGAAGACAGAATAGCTCCAATAAGAAGCTTCCTGATGCTTTACGACTGTGCATCAATCATAAAAAATGGAACAGTATATGGAAGTAGATTTATTTTATGATTATTTGATTTTGACAAAGTTATCCAGCTTTGTTATAGTCTCTGTGAAATCATCGATGTCCTGGGCTTTGGTATTCGTAGAATTCAAATCCTAATATCGCTCTATTGGCCGAAGCTCTGGACAATTCGGTGGGTTGGCCTCCCTGTGGATACGAATGTGATGTTATTATCATTGAACCAACCAATCGTCGATTTGCTGTAATGACACGAGGCTAAATCAGGCCAGCTTCTGCTGGAAATCATCCCACAATTTATGAACGCTTGGCTAACATCACCACAACTACAAATCGCCTGCCAATCCAGAAACTACTTGGAAAACATAGCGGTTATTTTCTTCTTGAATCTTTCCTAAAACAACTCGCCCCGGAAGACTAGCAAAGTCCGCCAGCACATACGTTTCATTGTCCATTACGCAACATTTGTATGTCTTGACAAAATCCGACATCAATTTACGGGCGCGGCTTCTAGCTTCTAGGCACTTCTTTGCGTCTCTGCCCGGAATGTTTTGCACTTTATAGCACTTCAGACCTGCCTTGCGCACTGAAGCCTCATCGTATCTCACTTTACTGCTATATAGTTAGAATAACCCTGGATTTTTTTCAACGAGAGCCAGCACTTTATCTGGCATCACGAAGCACCCTTTTCTACTGCAACCTTTTTACTGTCGAGATTAAGAGTAGTTTTATACGCTTTGATGATTCTCGAGACGGTCGATTGGACTCCAGATTTATAGGGCAAGAATCGTTAGACTCCATTGCAGATTACTGATAAATAATTTAATCACGATTGCACGAGTTTCTAATTTTGATGGAATTGTGATACTAAAAAATACAAACATTTAATATGTCAAAAATTACGATCACTTTGATGAAAAATCAATTCAAATAATCCAAGTAGTTTCTTAGCTATAGTGGTTTAAAGTTATGCGTTTTTTTCTGCCGCACTCCTTACTTTTGTTTTCCTGGTAAAGAGCAAAACTTCAGTTTTTCTAAGGTTATCAATTGGCCCCCAAGGTCGTGCGATTTGACACCTCTCGACTATTTCCTGTAGTTCTACGTAAAGTCACTGGTTTTAGCTGATAAACCAAGAAGAATTGTCGCCTTAGAGCCCAGCATTGTTTGAGTTATTCGTTATTAATATTTTGTATTTTTTTTTTACAATTTCAAGTTGTATTATTTTTTCATCATGAAATTTTAACTTTTTTAACGTCTGATTCAATTGAATTTTTAATTATGGTGTGAAGTGGTGATTCCTGATTTAATTTGCCTGTTGACAAAAACAGGCTCTTAAAATGTAATACAATAAACAATAAACAAAATCTGAAGAAAGTCAACTAGTTGGAAGTGCATCGAAAACTGTGGTGGTTAATTTTCATTTAGGTGAAATTTGAGGGGTTTAACCGAAGTTATCTGACTTACGGAACCTCCGAATAGTAACCCGTGTTGTTGTCATGGAATACGACACGAGACGAGTATCGTAAATGCTAAATTTGAGAACACGATCATCACACCTATTCTAGCTGCTCGGTGCGTGAACTGTGCCCAATACAATAACTCGCATCCTTTCACGTTTTGCGCATGCAATGCCTCTGCAACTGTGCGTCTGGCAACATCGCGCGTATTTGCCGCTTCGTTATGCGCATGGACGCCATAAGCTAATTTTGCCCATGCACTTTGCGTACAGACGCAAACTAAACGTGCACAAGCGACAGAAATGCAACCATCGCAAGTAATATAAATGCGATTGCCGCAAGCAACTTATGGACTAAATGCGCATGACGACGCGTCGAATAAGCACAATGTGGCCAGACGCATTGAATGCGCAAACCCGCGATGTTGCCAGGCAGACAGACGCCGACTATTGCGTTTTTCCACGCATTGGAGAGGGTTCATCGTGTGCAGTCCACTCGGATGACTGTCGATTGGACTTCGGAGTGAAATGATGGAGCCATGTTTCATCCATTGTCACATATCGACTCAAAACTCGGGTTCATTACGCTTGATCATCTCCAAACACTGCTCCGAATCAACAACTCGTCGTTGTTTTTGGTTAAAAGTGAGCTCGCGCGGCACCCAATTTGCATAGAGCTTTCTCATACCTAAATATTCGTGAATGACATGATGTACACGTTCAGTTTATATTATATCTTTAGAGTGCCTGCTATTTCATTCAATTTCAATTTACGGTCATTCAAAAGTTTTTGCTTCAACTGTATATTTTCCCTTCAAAAAGCAATATTTTATCAACACGCAAAATTCCATTTTTTCCATTTTTTTCACAATAACAAAAGTTGCTTCACTCAAAATGCTATAATTAACAAACTAATGATCCGACATCTGTAAAATTTATACACGCGTCTTTTAAAGATGAGGGCTAACTAAAAATCATATAGATTTAATTCTAGCCATCTATGTGTCAGTCCGGGGACTTTTGACACTTTTGACAATTGACCTTTTACTATTATATCAAGAAAAAGGAATTTACAGTTTGGCATATCATCGCCGATTTTGGTGAGGGATGCCTATCAAGTTACACCGGTTGTAAAGTCGAGAGTAAGTAAAAGATTTTCATTATTTCAGTTAGTACAAAAAAGAGGGTGTGTCAGTCAATAATGTTTACTCGCATTAAGAACTCGTTTTAAAAAAACAGTAATAAATAAATATTATAAATATTTTAAACAGTAATAAATAAATATTGTAAATATTTTTTTAAGATTATAATTTATTTACTTTATTTTCAGCCTAACGAAATGCCTTTGGGCGCACTAAATAATCTTATAAAAAGAAAAAAGGCTTCTGAACTCCATTTTGCTAGAGTACCACTATTTGTTTTTTTATTTTTTATTTCATTTTGTAAAGAACTCTTTGAATATGGTTTATAGCTTTGTAGTTTATATTTTAGTTCAATAAATAAATACAATTTTATGCATTTTAAAACAGGTTTTTACCGAATATCGTACTAGTACTACAAGTATATGAGCTAGAGATGTGCAATTTAGGTACTTTTGGGTAATCATGAGTACCGATTACAATTGAAAGAAGTAATCAGGAAAATGTAATCGTTACTTCGGGTAATGATTACTTTTTATTTTTGACATTTCACATCAAATTCAAGTAGAAAGATATATTTTTGTGCAATGTGTAATCCCAGTGCATACGGTCTGTTAGCTGAATTTCGTCTAACAAAGTTCTCTACATTGCGTGGGTGAGGTTGTAAATATAAATTCAATTCATCTATATAAATTAATAAAATTTAATTTTTATATACCTGATTGAACCTGGGAACTCGTTGTTGGAGTCGATGTAGATTCAACCATTAAAATCTCTAAATATATTATCAAAAAACAACTTCAATTTGGCTATTTCTTGGAATCTTTCGATTAACAATCTTTGCCGATAGATGTAACGCAAGCAAGTGCTTCCTTAAACTGGATGTTGATACACATTTGTAAGACAGCACCTGCTTACAAAAGCAACAATTAGCAGCCGAATCACTTGTCGGACTAAAATGTAGCCAAATCTGGCTTCTTTTTCGCTCTGACATGCTTTTATTATTTACATTTAATTGTTTTTAAAATGCGCTAAATAAATATTGCCACTAATTTTCAAATCTATTTCGCAAATCTCAGTTTTCATAATCATCGAACACATTTAAAATAAAAAGCTAGATTTGAACGAAAAATAGAAGATCATACGATAGATAACCCAGTATCCAGTAATTCAGCAAGATTACATTATTGTATGATTGCAATGTACCTATTTCGAAATAACCTAGTACTCATATCGCAAACAAACGTATTCAAACAGAAACCAAGTACCGAGTACTCGTTTGATACTCGTATTTGACATTTGATTACAAAGTATCGATTACATTTTATTTTGAGTAACTGATTACTTTGATTACTTTCGAGTAACGATTACATTTGTAACGAATAGTTACTACCCGCACACCTCTAGAACTTGCACATTGTTTCATGACTGATGACTTTCCAACTCAACATATCGAAAACGTCAATGTGGTCATCGAATCAACACCTCTCCACATCTAGGGCTCTTCAGGGTATTCTTCGAAATACAATCTTCATTTCAAATATGACAAACGTATGTTGACCTCTGGATCTGCAAAATATGTCGTTTTGGCGCCTTACAAAAACTTATCGCGGCAAAGTCGCCAAAAAAAACCTTTGTCAGACAGCAGAATCCAAAGCAAAACTGTTGGCAGCAACCTTCTCTCGTGCAAATATACCCTAACAGCAAGTTTATACCACAGTATCGACACAACGGTCTCTTTGAGTGTTGGCAATCTTCGGAATGATAAATATTTGAACAACGACAGATCCACATACTGCTCCCTGAGATAAAGGTTTAAGGCTACGGGTACAGATCGTCTTCAAAACATGTTACTTAAGCACAATAAACTACCTCAGTGAAAACTTTAATAAGTACCTCAAATTAAGCTATTTACCGAAATGCTTGAATCACGCTAAGGTTGTGGCGGTACTCAATCCTCATAATCCTATACCATAACCTCAACATCATTGGAAAACTATTTGAGATACTTATTCAAACGAGGCTCTATTCCCACATTGAATGTACAAGTATACTCCCTCCTGGGCAGTTTGGATTTCGTAAACATCATTCGACATCTCATCAAGTGCTATTAAAAAAGCCAAAACTAGTACATTAGTCCAGGAGTAGTTTTTTTGGAAATTTAAAAAGGTTCTTCGTGACAGTTTCTGGTGCGACCTCGGACATACAACTGATTCCAGCTGGTGTCCCACAGGGCTCAGTGCTAAGTCCGATGCTGTATAACATTTTCAGCAAATCCCAAATATGTTATTGCAGCATAGCTACTTAGCTGATGACATAAAGTGTCTGTTGCATTGGCAAGGCTTTGGTGACGTTGGAACAATACTTCACAAAATGGATGGTAGAGCAAAAAACCGTCCGAATAACACGCTAACCCACCTTGGCCGACAAATCATGTGGCAAAAAACTGAACCGTATATTGGTGTAATTTTAGATGAAAATCTTACTTTTGGACCGCACACTAGCAGAAGTATTAACCAATATGGCGCGACAGGGCTAAAATTATGTAAATTATATTATATAGTGTACTTTGGGTCCGTCTCGCCGACGCTCGGCTCACCACCTAATGTTTCACCGTCCACGGATCGCCGCCACACGTTTCACCGGCTCACGATTCATCGTTTTTTCAACTTCACGGTTAGCAAAATTTTAATAATAAAAACAATCCTAATTAATGTCGATTGAATTGGAGTTATTTGCTAGGCCAATTACTAAATACTCATATCTGACATCAAAATTCTCCTGATCCGTTTCTCTTTCTTTATTTTTTTCTATCAAACCAGGTGGCATCTCACACTTCCTTCGGCCTTCTGAACTATAACCCGCATATTTAAATATACCTTTTGAAGAACTTTTATTAGTCCATGGACTCCTACATGCTTATGACCAAATGGCGAATATGATAGCTTCTTCGATGTTGATCAAATATAATTATTCTTAATACATTTTGCAACTAATGCTTCCTTCTTAGATTGATCCATTAATTAGCATTCGAATTTTGTTTGCAAACTCTCGATTACAACTATACTTTCGTTGTAATCTAGATGATTGAATTTTATGCTAAATTGTGTGCTTCAGATCCATAAAAACTTTTTTCCATAATATGATTTTTGGTTTGAGGTCTATCTAAATGTTCATCCTCAATGCTTCAAATGTTTTCAGGAATTGTTATTTTCATCAATGATTGGGGCTCACGAACGAAACTCTTTCTTTCTTTCTTTCTTGTCGGTTGATTTTAAGTTTTTGCGCTTGGAGTACATTAACCAACTATTGATTCCAGTTTCCAAAACTATTTGTGTTAACCTAACCAAGTGTTAACATAATGCAAATATTTACCGGAAGCATCTGGATCATGCACATGATTTGTTGGTTTTATACTCATGATGGTTGTCATCACAAAAAAGCGTCGAAACACGACCTTTACACTGAAAACTATACATTCGTTCACATATCCAACGATTTTTGTTCCATATTGTAAATGTATCCATCGACAACAAGATTGTTTTTGCTTCTTTGTGATTTCACAATTTTCACATTTTCCATATTGATATTTTATTTTTTTTTAAAGAGAAATGATACAATTCGATAATGATAATGTTGATGATATTATGATTTCTGATTTTTATGGATTGGATAGCATTGACGGCAAGTAGGTCCGGTTAAGCCATTTTGACGATAAATAATGCGGCTAGCAATATCACCTAAGAATTACGGAACGTATACATTTTTGGTTGGGTCAATTAGCCATCGCAAAAGTATACCCTAAACAAATAAATAAATAAAATGAAAGTTAAAACAATGGATTTAATGACCCAAAAATGTAAAAAAGTAAAGTTCATATAAATCTGTCAAAACATGTATTCCAAATATTAATAAATGTATAAATTAACAAAAAAAAATAGTTTCATAACAAATATTTTAATTAAAATAAAGCCCGGTATATTCAAGGGTTCAAAGTTGCTTTAGAGCGGCTATAAACTAGATTAGAATGCGTTTTTTTATTTGTCTTTATTAAGTCTTTATTTACCTTGTTAGAATGAACGAATAAAACCATTTTCTTTATTGCATTTTATGCAAGTACAACATTTTTAAAAAAATCTAGATAAATTTGATGACTATCGAAGCAGTAGAACCAAAATTATGGCTAGTTATAGAGCGCTACCTGTAATTTGATTTTGATCAGAATTAAGAAGAACTTTCCAAAGAAGAGTTGCAAAGATGTCTAGGCTGCCAGTATATTAACGAAGGAAATGTAGAAATTGTTCGAGGTATTAGGAGTACCACAACAAAGCCAAAAAGGAGACTCTTTATGGGCCAGGAATAGATAAAATTTGCGTTTATCTCAGCTTCTGCGGTAATCATGAATTCTCAAAAACCATTTCCCAATCGGTTCGAATCTTTCATGAATTTATTTCAAATTACAATACCTCCTTTCTTAATGAAATGATTTTTATTTTCACAAAAATTAACATTTTTAGGGCCAAAAAACTTTTTTTTTATATCAAAAATCATTTTTAAGAAAAAATTGGTTTTTTACACTAAATATCATCATTATTTGTAACTTGTTACCTATATATATTATACGTTTTGACACCATTTCTACTAATTTATTTTGTACCGAAGTAATGGTTTTATCTGTTGAGGTGAAACCAAGAATTATTGCTCTAAAAAATGACAGTGAGCTCTATAATATTCAAATTGGAAGAAAAGTGGGATGCTCTGAAAAGAGTGTTCGTAATATTTAAGGAAAATTTGAGGAGAATGGCACTCATGCTCGGAAAAAACGGAGGTGGTCGTCCTCTTAAGACAACAGATAGCGAAGATTGACTTTTAAAGCCATGGGTTTTTAAAGACCGATTTAAAAATGTTAACTCATTTAAAAAGAAGCTTTTAGACACCACTGGAGTAAATTTGGGAAGAACACAAATTGGTATTTGACTTAAAAGAATGGGACTATTGTCTCGACGAGCAGCTAAAAAGCCGTTTCTTTACAAAATAATGATGAAAAACCGCAAAAACTGGGATGAAAAATATGAGAAATAAGGCGAAAAGGAATAAATCAAAGTTTAATCTTTTTGATCCAGCCGGAGGCCAGAGAGTTCGTCGTAGATTGGGAGAACGATATTCTGCAAATGTCTTGTACTAACCGTCAAGCATTCTTGGGAGCGATTACAAAATATGGAGTTGGTAAACTTATAATGCTAGGAATAAATGTACTTGATAAGGGTGTAATACCAACAATTGCACGTTTCTCCGAATTCTCTAAACATACAATTTTTCAAGATGACTTTGCACTTTTTTATTATTATATTTTCAGATAGGGACAAACATAAGGTAGAAACTGGAATTTCATCGCTGGATTGGCCCGGAAACAGCCCAGATCTAAATACGATTGAAAACCTATGGCAAAACATGGGGAAAAAGATCAAATTCCATAATTGCATTTAATAGACCTAATTATTGATAATTTATAGAAAATGCATCAAAATATATTAAAAGGCACAATTTCTTTATTTGTACATTTAAGCTAATATTAAATAATAAATAAAAATATAATAAAATAACAAATTAAAAATTAAAATGGTTATTATTCAAAAATTGAATTAATAATTTAATATCTTTATTATAATTGCACAAAAGTTTACATAAATCACAATCTAAATCTAAATTATGCAAAATAAAATTTAGTATGTGTATATAATATAGTCATTAGACTCTGCTCTAAGTAATAATGGTATATGTATATGTATAGTTTTTCTGATAAATTCTAGAAAAAATGACGATAAAAGCGTACCATGAGCGCGCATGTTCTATTAAATATAAATATATTTAATAATGCACACGCATAATAATTTAATTATACTTATATATCCATTTTTTCAGACGTTGAGTAATGGTGTCAATTGCACGCTATTTAAATGCAATTAAGCGCTTAATCTATATCATTATTAAATTGAATTTACATAATATTATAATAAAGCGCGCGTTTACATGTTATGATGGATTGCGCGATATGGATTCAATGACACTAATTGTAATTGAACGGCGAGCACGGCGGTTTTCTGGAACGCCGCGCCGGTTGTAATGAAAAACCTGCATTCGATATATACATTAAACCAGCCTTCTTTTATGTAAACAAAGGCACGTGTGTATTTATTGAAAACGGGTTCATGTTTACATGTTTGCGTGTTTGTTTACTTTTGATTAGTGTGTCGATAGACGAGTAGCGCATAAATTTGCACCGAAGTAGAGACGAAAAAACAATAAACACTACTACTAAGTCCAGAGTATATATTCTATAAACAGCGATAACAAAATGTATTGTTTAAAAATACAAAAAAAAATTAAACAAATATATACATATTAGTTATGATATACACTCGAAAATCAACCAAATTTGTACTTTGTAACCTAAATCATAAAAAAAATTCCGATCATCGTCTAAAGCAGATAATCCTGAAGCAGGTTCAAAGTTTCGAAAACAATAATACGCGTCTTTAAGTACGCGTTTCGCGAGAATCTTATTACATTTATTCACGCTGTCTCTTATCGTATTTGCGTGTTTAATGTATGTACACAAATGTATCTCATTTGTATACGCAGTAAGTTGCGCGCACGCTTCTTAGCACTTATAATATTAACAATAATTGATATTATACCCGTTTTTCCTTGACATAACCGCGCAAAGATATCGTGAGTTCGTGTGGTCATTACTTTTGGCCCAATTATTTATGAATATTGGCAATAAAGTTAAAATTACATTGCCATATTAAAACAACAATTGGATTACTGTGTCAGTATATGTTGGGTTTTATACATAGTTTTTGTCGCTCTCTGGTTGGAATTGGGTGGTATTATCAAGAGCGGGTATATTAATTAAAAAATAAAAGTACTGTATTTCCATATTTAAACATATAACTACGCAACCTCGAATAATTGAAGACGAAAAATGAATAATTTCGTAGACATTTTTGTTGGAATTATAAGCGCACAGAAAATGTAAATGCAATACAAACGCAGACATTTATAAATTAATTATACCAATGCATATATATATATATGATGTGGACGACTGTGTGTAGTACCGGTTTTTACATAATTAACCGTTTTTAATTTGCATAATAATACATTAAACGTTGTGCTGTATATTCGTAAGATAGTTCAGGGTAACGAAACGTGTCTTCGAGTTGAATTATTTAAATTAGTGTGTAATATATACGTACAGTATAATTTAAAATCATTATTATAATTAAGTGCACACATTTAAGAGTTGAGCTTCGAAACGTTTACGAAATTAGCAATATTGTTGCATCAAGTTTTGAAGAAACAATAAAAATTAAAATTTTAATTAATTTTTTTATATTCGAGATTGGAAATATGTGTACATCAATTTATTAAGAAATAAAAAAAAAAAACAATATAACAATATTTACCTTCACCTTTACAACGCGTTTTAAAAATAAATAAAGTAAAAATTATTAGTTTGTTAATAACAGGATATTATTTGTAAAAAAAACAATATCAAATATACATCCAAATTTTTGATTGCAAAGTTCTTGATATTTTGCTAACAGAAATTATTCTCAGAAATCGTTGCCCGTATCTCAATAAAATTAGATCAGATTCAGTAAAATTACCATTACAAATCGTTTACATTATAAATTTAAAACATTATGATTGTTCCGTAAAACTCGTTGGCTCTGTAATTATTCAAAAAGCAGTGAGTGAAGTAGACCAAATTTACTAATAAAAGTACTATTTAAATGCATTATGTTTTAAAAATAATTAAATAAAAAAAATATTTACGAGAATTTTAAAATTGATAAATAATGTAATTTTTAGTGGTTATATTAGCTGTCGTATGTATATAACAAGAGAATGAACATAGTACACAATTATAAAAAAATGGGCATAGTTTAGTTTATGAAAAATAGTACCGACTAAACGAAAAAAGTATGTCGTAGATGATTTATCTGTGCAGAGTGGCCGAAATGCTTACATACCTAATTTTTATTTTTAAAGCTCGTCTGAAAATGTAAAGGTGAATATTACTGTTTTTTTTAAATTAATAATATATTTAGAATTGGAATGCTCAATTATTATTCGCGCTTTATAAATGTATTATTATATTTTTTATTTAATGAGGATTTTTTGCTGATTTGATGCAGCCGACGAGGACGATCTGTTTTCTGGAGATGACAAGGAAAAATACCCCGATAATGTGCCAGACGATCAAGATGAAGAGCGTGCTGATATTTTGAAAGACGGCGATTTTGACTACGATGTGCCCGAAATTTCAATTCAGGAAAATTATGGGGTATATGATTGATGACGAGGAAGACTTTTGGTGTAAACGATGACACGCTGCCACTCTGCGAGATAGTTATTTCCATGCCTGCGGTATGGCAGCTGCATATGTGTTTCGTCCTGATGGCAACGTCGGCCCTAAAACTCATTTGTAACGTCTGAACATGCGGGAATTATTTAGTAACATATTTTCCCACACGCTGAAGATTCATATAGTCAATTACAATAGATGGCTGGTTGTTGTATTCCTCAATATGCTGGATGTGGCTGCATTAACATCTATCGATTATGATGTTGGCCAAACAACTGTGCAACGAAAGCCTTTGTGTCCGCAAAGAACGAATTGAAACTCAGGTGAAAACAACCTAGGAAGCATTTCAAGCTATGGGCATTTTTTATGAACAGGACCAGATCAGGAAGACTAAGATGTTCTGCGATGCGTGTCTCTAAAACACCTGCACTTCTTGTGCAACAAATGCTTTCCGACCATTTGCAAGACTTGCATAAATTGTAAAGAAGCAATGAATCTGCCCCATATTCAGGAAGCTGAACAGCTTGGTGATGCAAAAGCTGGGTCTTAGCCATGACCTAAAGCTATATTCCCCACAGGAAAAAACAATAATAATATTTTTTTTTTTTTTTCAATAAATGTGTTATTAAAAAAAAAAGTAGATAATAATAAGCATTCGATCTTTCCATTTCTGAACCACTGAACTTTATTTTACATATTTGACAGTATTTTAACATAACGGACTGGTCGATTCTAAAAAAAAAATCGATTTAATTCGATTCTGTAAAAAAATCGATTTTCCTCGATTTATCGATTTTTCGATTTTTTTTTAATTACATAAGATTTTTATTTCGTATATTCTATTTTCAGATTATATATATAAAGAATACGATAATTGTAATAGCACCGGTTTCGATGGTTTCGATTTTTTTGTTATAAAGGGTTTTTTTTAGAGGTTAGGTTTAATAATAAAACGCATATAATTTAATGTTATGGCCAAGAATTTAGCTTTATTATAAAGATAAAGGTTTGCCATTATGTTTTAAAAATGATTTCGGGCAAGTGGCCGCCGCGGCTGGCTCGAATAAATTCCAGCCGAGAGG
>JANSTU010002372.1:0-18608 GCA_027564075.1 Bolitophila hybrida
AAAAACTTTGATGCCCTCTCACCCTTAAGGGTATCATTTCCCCCAAATAATTTTTACTGTTTTGGGGTCGTATTTCGTATTTATTTATTTATTAAAAATCGCGTTTGAGCTCTCCTGTAGATTCGCCTAATTTTGATCCAGTCCAACAACGCTCGTTCAAGCTCGTCTGGAAGCACAGCCGATGGCAAAGAAAAGGTGATAGGATTTGCTAGCAGCTTGGAAAATTCACGGTAATAATTTTTTGTTAACGTGCTCCTCTTCTTGGATTGTAAGTGGTTATTTCTGATTGGCCCATTCCTTGAACGGCAGATTAGGCCGAAATCAAATAGTGGCTTCTATCAATCCCACCGGTGACACAGATCTTGAAAGCAAATCAGCCGGGATCTCGAACGTCCTTACGCAGCCATTGGAGGATAATCGTAAAATCCGACAAACATCGATATGTAAAATGACGCGGAGTAATACTGATCGCGATGTGTGATTTTGATATTCTAGAAATGCTTTAGAATGTTGAATGTTTCGGCACCAAATGTTGTATTATACAATTTATAATTAGAAAAAAATATAGAGCAATTAAAAGAATGTATGTATGACTTCCAGGTGATTGACGTGAAGTGATTCAGATGGTTGCATACTGCGATAGCAAAGCACGCCATCTGTTTGATAAACATGGTGGTTGCGTACATCGATAGCAGCATCAGTTTGCATACAAATGATAAATTATTCATTGAAAAATACATATTTAATATTATATTTAAGAGTATTCGTAAATACCAATATAAACAATTCGACAACTGTGTTAACACCCAAATTTGTAGATTAGATTATTTGCCTTTCCTAAAGCAATTTAAAAAAAGGTGTCGGTACTATTTGCCATCCCTCTATCATTCATTTTTAAGTTTGTTTTCTAGTCTTAAAAAGCTGTTGGTAATTTATTTTACAGAACGCCTTCTGCCAAACGGAATACATTCTTACAAACTACGTTAAATACATAAAACCATAACAACCCCATGTATAAAGATCACCCGGTTCTAAACCATCGATTATATGATTGATTGATTGATTACCATAGCGTGCGCTACTGTACCGTCAAATTATTAGCACGCACCAGAATGAAAGAAAACATCCCGCTCGCATACAATGTTGAATGATTCATGATGAAAAATGCGCTAAATAAATAATTTAAAAAAAAACAACACAAAAAAACACACACATTTACGAACAGAAAAATAAAAAATGTCACTTGCGTGCTCAGCCAAACTATATTTATATTTATACTATATATCTCTATAAATAAATAGTATACTTCACAATAAAAAGGAATAGAGCATACCTGTTTTTGAGCCATTGCCTGCATCTGCTGGAACATTTGTCGTTCCTCCTCTTTGCCTGCGAGATATCCATTAAAAAAACACGCAAATAAATAAAAGTTATTTATGTTGTTTTCATGATTACTATAGAAATTTCTATTAACAAGCTACCCATCTGCGTCTAACTTACCCATGCCCTTGTTCTGCAGCATCTCCAGTAGTTTCTTAATGCTCTCGTCACGTGCATTTAGTGTTTGCTTCTGGGTTTCGATGCGAATCTCCAACTCCTATAATGATACAGTTAAAAGGCAATTTAAATAATGCAAATTTTAAAAGAAACTAAAAATAATACCTTAATTGTATCCCTGAGAATGGCAATCTCACGAGTCAGGTGCTCGTTTTCAGCATAAATCGCTTCCATCTGCTGTTGCATTTCAATGTTTGGCTGACGCATTCGCATTCGAAGTTCCTCTTCTAGTTGCCGAACTAGCATTGCTTGTTTCTATAAAGGAGAATATTACATAATTAAACATTTTTTTGCTGTAGAAGGTAATTGAATAATGAAAACGGAAAATGTAAGTATATACAAACGGTCTTGAAAATGGAATTTCAAAGTTTGCAAATGTATAAGATTCGTTCCGTGTTCGCATATAAATTATTACATAATTTGATTCAAAGTGAATTGCATACGATTCTCTATAGTACAAACAGTAAAATGTAATTATGTGAAACTGCGAAACTCGGGAAAGAGGTCATGAATGTTACTTTGTGCTGGGTTCACAGTATAAAGTATTATTTTGTGTACAATAGTGAAATATTGGATGACAAAGAGAAGGCGCCTATGACAAATAAAAATGCACAAGTCTAAAATACGCAGAGAAATGAGATGCATAGAGAAACTATGAATTTTCCTCTCTTTTTTATAATAAGAAGCTTCGAGGGAATTTGTCAACGAAAAAGTACAGATTCAATGACAAAGAGGTAGAGAACGAAGGAAAATGTATACATTTAAATTGAATAATTTGAGTTTTGTCTGAACAGGGCATACATACACACATACAATTTTGGAAATTCACAAACGACACGACATGAATCATAAAATCAAAAACATGCAGGCATCAACGCGCATCGGCTGAAGCAGACATACGGATCGGCGCTGTAAGATCAGAAAGGCATAAGAACGAAGCCGATAACAATTATCCGTGAACCACGATAGTTTTATTACAAACGCCTCGATACCAGGAAATCAAAAAGAAGGTGACCAGAATACCATTGGTGGATAGAAAACATAATTTTGAAAAACAAATTTTTGTCACTCATTGTTGGTAATCTAACTTTTTTAGTTGCCAGTTGCGGTTGTTCCGTTTAAAGCTTCTTATTTTTAAAAAGAGGAGAGGGAAAATTGAATTGAAAAAAGGATATTGGCATCAAAATTAAACGCTGTTACAGCTAACCAGAACCATATCCATAGCCGAGTGGGTTAACGCGTTTGCTGGTTTATGGGAGGTGGCGAACACGGTTCGATCCCGGCCGGCACTCAAAAGAGTTTTTCGAATGTAGCACTTTAAATCAGTTAAATATTTGAAACCATAATAACCCCATGTATAAAGATCACACTGTTCTAAACCATCGATTATATGATTGATTGATTGATTAACATAGCGCACCACAATGAAAGAAAACAACCCCCGTAAATGCGCTAAATAAATAATTTTAAATAAAACAACAACACAAAAAAAAACACACACACACATTTACGAACAGAAAAATAAAAATGTCAAATGTGTGCTCTTGCTATTAATAGCCTATTTTCAGAAATTGGTTATTGATTTGGAATAACGGAACATTAATGCCATCAATTAACATATACACATGCACCCTGTATAGAACAAAAAAAAGCGTTGTTTCGACTGAAAATCAGAATGTATCTTAGAAATATAACATTTGGAGCAGAATCATGACAACTTTGCAGTACTAGACGAAAACATCGCCACTAACTTCAATTCATTTAACAAATTTGACAGTTCACGACTCTTCACTTATATTTTTAATATTATTTTCATATTTATTTATTTTAGTTGTTGATTTTGGAGAGGGTAGATTTTTGAGGAGTTTTGTTTTGTGTTTTTTTTTTTTTTGTTAGACTAAAAGTTTGTTGAGAGAATTTTCGGAAAATCAAAAAAAAATCATGTTCAAGAGTACTGTTGTAGCGTCGAGAATTACTTTCTAATTCGTAATAGAAAAAGCCATTAAAACACGATTATTATTTGCTTGTTACTTTTGCTAAGTTTGAATTGAATTTGAACTGTTTTTTCGTGACGTTTGTTTTGGTAGTGAAGTTAGTGACAATTGACAGTCCATATATTTAAAAAAATGTATCATTTGGCTCTAAAAATCTATCCAAAAAGAACGAATGATACGCTCAGCACAACGCTGATGATGGCGTTAATGATTCACGATTCCGAATATAAATAGCAAGATAGATCTCGGTGCAAAAATGTGCACATTTGCCTTGTAAAGTTGTTAGAGTCGCGTCAGGGCAAATTAATACTCCTAACCATCGGGGATGTGTTGTGAGTGTTAGAGCACAGTAGGTGCAATAGGAGTAGCACAGCATAAAACCGCACATTAGCATGACCAGACTAGTCGTGTGAACCCGTAATGGTCAACGAATCCGGTGTTCGGCTCTATGTCACACAAAAGGGATTACAGGATCCAATGATAGTACTTAAAGGGTTAATGTTAGGTTTGAGCAACAATTATACACGCAATCCATGTTAGTTTTTTGTTTAGTATGTAAGTTAGTGCGAGTTCCCACCGGAAGAGGCGCAACCAAAAAGTGATTAAAAAAAAAAAAAAGAGAAAATATCGACAGAGTATATATATATTTGGCCAAATACTAGTACGTAGTTTTAAAAATTTGAATAGATTTAGGTAAAGGTGTAATAAGAAAATTGTTCATTGAATTTGAATTTGAATTTAGAATCTAGTCTATCTGCTTATCTGTTCCCAAACCCACATCCGCGTGGTCAATCAACTCTCTTGAGAAGTTTTGAAGGGTAATTGGGAGGCCTCGATTGGATCCAAAAATCGTCCTATTTTTGGAAGACCTTTGTTTTTCGGGTGTCTGAAATTCAGTCCAAAGCCGTGCCTAAAACATGGCACAATATAACTGGATATGAAAATCCAGCTGTTCTCGGTATCCTGGAGCGGTACTCGTCATTGAGTTGTTTAAAGCGATTCGGCACTAACTGTCGGAAACCTGTGTCAATGCGAAATGTTGGACCGCTGAACTGAACAACGCCTTAAACATATGGGTTTAGAACTCTGTACATTTAATTCACCATACACAAAATTTTTGTAACAAATAAATTATTTTTTTATTTTTTTGGTTTTGGGATACATACATACGCGTGTTTTATGTCAATGCTCCGTAATGCATTTCTTGTACATTGAGATAGGTCAGTTTGCGTCCATAGAGTATGCATTATGCGCTTGCTTGAGACATAATAATTGTGTATTTGAATATATAAACCTTGACATTGTCGAAGCACTACCTATCCTGCCGAAGGTAAGCACTCGATCATTGGCGGTTTCACACGATGGATTCGGTGTTGAAAGTTACCTTTTTGCATAGTCGTCTTGGTAGTTCACAAATCCGCACTACGGATTATCATCTCCAATTAAATGGAATAGACGAAATATATCGTCGTGAACTGAAGGACAGGATAACAGCAATGCCAACTGCAGGTCAGGCTGGTTTGTATTATTGTTACATCGCAAAATGATGAAAGAAGACGGCGCTAAAACTCCATCACAAATGGTGCTTGGATGTTTAAAATATCCATGCGACTCTCGAGGAACCAGAAAATGTCACCATTTTTCTATTAAATTCGAAACAAGTGCGCATATTTGTTCCGAACTCGATATGCGAATTAGAAACGGTCATACAGCACAAAAATCATCATTACTCCACTTCGAAATGGAGAAATGTTCTATTGTATTTGAAATCAGAAGGTGTTTTTAAAATCATGAAAAAAAAGTTTGATATCAGCTTTCATTCCATTGCCAAACATCGCTTCATCTCCTACACAACCACTGAAAAAGAGAAAGAGAGATAGATAGATATAGAGAGTTTTTGCTGTAAGCATCACATTTTCTCCCTGATCATATTCTTTTTTTTTGCGCTCCTCACGCTATAATAATTTGGTTTACGGTAAACAATTCCCTAGCAAAAGAGTTGGCTCAAACAGACCTAAAATTTTGGTATATTTGGATTTCTACAAGCGTAGTAACAGTTTAAAGTAAAAGAGGGGGGCATTTAGTAACACATAATACTTTTGAGAGAGTGGGATAAATGTAATGCAGCTATTTTTTACAAAGATGTTTTAATCGATATCCATCAAAAAGGATCCATCCTTTAACTCTTTTTGAGAGAAGTTTCATAAGAACATTATTGTCCCTTAAAACGGTGATAGGGGGCCGCCAAAAATGTGTAAAGTCTACATTTTTTAGTAGCCTTAGTTTTTCTAGAAATAAAGAAGCTGCCAAGCTTAGCAAAATAGGTAACATCAAATCCAACAACTGAAGGAAACTTAGTGGTAATTCTAATTTTGAAATTGAAAACATCTAAGAGATGACGAGATGACGTATGCACGTATGAACTATCGTGAACCATTCTTATCATGCCTTTAATAGACGTCTGTCAAAATATGAACCATATGCGTTGACAAGTTGCATTACTGAGAAGTGACCAACTTCCATGATTTTTCTTTAAAGAATTTGGAGCTTTGGTTTTACTACTATCTACGTAAGAAAATGATATCCGTGACCAAAGCCAAGCTAGGTGAGTATTACCTGGACTATGCAACGTCAATTTAAATGATTCATAAGTAATTTACCGACGATGACAACACAAGAAATCATATACAAAATCCATGTTTTAGTATTAAATGTGCCCGAAGTGAAATTCAGTGAGGGAACTGATCCCTCAACAGCCAGAAACTGCTTCCTGTTACCAAACAGTAAACTTAATTCTAGTTAAGTTTGTTCTTAATTCTAATTAAGTTGTTCTTGTTAGTTCGCCGGAATTTTTATTCAAATCGAGTAGCTCATTACCAACACCAAGGAGACCTTTCGAACGTGTACTTTTCGGGAGTAATAAAGAAAAAGTTAGAAAATCGCTGGAATCGCTGTACCGTCCTAAACGGAGAGTATGTCGAAAAAAACCACTTTGACCCAAAAACCTCTTTTAAATCACCAACTGTTTCCAAAATATTATCCCAAAACAAACTTTTTAATTTTACCACGTTTACCACTCACCTGATTCTCGCTATTCAAAAGTTTCAGCTGATCATTAATAAGGCTATATTTGGCGCTCTCCTCTTTGCGTAGGGCGCGCTCCTTCTTGAGTTCCGGTGACCAAAACGTTTTGATGCTGTGCATCGAGCTACCTAGTTTTTGATTTGTCAGTTCAAGTTCTCTTTTCAGTTGGCCGAGTTCACGCTGGAAGTCCGAGTGCTGATGATGTAGTTCACCCAAATAGCCTCGATCACCAGTATTCATGCTCATCGGATTCGGACTCTGTCGTGCCGATCGACCGTACAGTTCGTCCTCCAAGTATAGGCCACGCTCCAATGAACGATCACGTGATCGATCGCGTGGTTCACGTATCGGTATAAACTCACGATCGTGTACGTCCACCATACCGCCACGATCCAGTGACTGGTATCGCGTTCCTTTTGGTTTTTAGAGGAAAAATTAGAAGAAAAAAATTGTTTAAAAATATTAGAAATTTGGGTAATTAATAAAAGAGATTGTGGCCAGCGGCTGTTATACTTGGATAATCCATGGAATGTGAGATTGGTGGTCGACTGGCACTGCGACTACGATGATGACCACCGCCAGCCGGACTGGTCGGCTCGTCCATGTCTCTATAATACGGACTACTCATTGCTGCAACAGAATTATGATGGTGATAAGAGGATGAATGGGGACCGTGGTAGTGCGTGGGTGAGGTATTGCCGGATTGTGTTTGACGAATTTTGCGTCCTAGAAACAGAAACAGTGTGTTGAAAAGGATCTAACTAGAGTAATACGCGCAAGGCTCCTTTGGGGGTTTGTTAAATAAAACAAAACAAAAAGATTAAATTGCCATATAAGTAGATTTTGAGCGTATAAATAGATGGATGAGGTTAATTTATATTATAATATAGGTCATGTGATTTATTTGGATTTAAGGTGTTTCTGATAACCAACCTAGAGGACTTCCACGTGAGCCGTAATCTCGGGAAGGGGATCTATCAACAGTGGGTAGCTCGGCGAGACGTCTGGAGGATCGGCCGGGACTGCGTGCTCCAGAGTTTACTGCTGTTGCCGAACTGTAGGGTTCACGAGACATAATACACCGCGGATAGTCCGCGGGCTACCCTGAAAAAGTGAAGAAGAAAAAACAAATTGATTAAAATTTCGAGGAAACTCTAAAAAAAACACATCACATAACCTGTTGTTATACATATATTGAAAACTCACACAAATACACAGTTTACATACATTATCAAATCATGTTAACATTCCATGGGACACATTGCCCAATGAAACCTTTACACGCATATAACCCGATTTTTTCCAGCGTTCTATCAGGAAATATATAGTATATTATGTATATGTATAGTAAGGAAATACATGAAAATGGAAATTTCCAAATGGCCTGTCTCCATGTACATATATATGTAAAACATATATAAATATATTTTTCGTGTATAAATAGGGGTAGACATATATTTGGTGATTTTTTCGGCATTTAAACATTCATGCGCAAGGGAGCAGCCGTTATCGATTGACAATGGTGAATAAGAACACTTACCCGGATTTACAGACACTTCCACCCCAGTCATATATAATTGTGGATGAACTTTGTATATAGGTACACAAATATTTACGCTGATGTTTGTTCTTTATAATAGTAGGTGAGGTTTTTCTTCTTTAATACAGGTAAATATATTGCTGCAATGGGTAAAAAATGCAGCAGCCTCACCAGTGGTTTCAAAATATATTATACCATAAATTTATATAGGAAACTCACTGATATAAAATCAGCAGGCAGTGCACAGCTTCGCTGTTAAATGTTATATAAAACTTTAGGAAAACATGGAGTTTACTATGTTAGATATATTTTATATATATATATATATATAGAAATCGATGCCTATTACACAGGAAACTTTTTTCGGATAAGTGGCAATTTGTGTTTTTACACATAGATTTTTTTCTCCCGGTGACACATTGATATTTTGATGTACTTTTATCGCACGCCCGATTTATACAAGTTGTGAAATGCATAAGATATATTTGCAGTGTTGACATCATTTCTAATCAAAACTTTTGCCATTAAATTGTTAGCACTTAAAAATTAGTTTTTTTTATTAATGCAAGAGTCGCTTCCTACTTGAATGATGATGTTTTTTAGGTATACTACAAATTGTTGTTGTCAGGTTTACGCACGTTTGCTACATTTACTACAAATTGATTTGATTGGTCCTTTTTTACCTGGTTATATGGATATAGAAAATGAGTTTATTGGATATATGGATACGGACAAAAATGACATTTAAGATACAAATAAACGACATAAAGGAAAAATATAGTTTTGTGTACATTATTCATTACATATTAGTGTATAATCCTAATTCATAACAAACAATCGTATGCAGTTTGACGTTTGTTGTGGTAAGTCCCAACTCCCAATGAGTAACTTCAAACATGCACGACGTAAATGTCATGTTTGATGTAATGACGACGGCAGCACTTTGCAACATATGTGGACCAGTTTTAAAAAAAAACCTCAGTTACGAGGCTTCAAGCCTACAGGTTTTATTTTCATAATTTAATATTGCACAAAAAAAATACTATTTTTTATTATAACTTACAGAAATATTGGTGAAGAATCAGACGAAACACGAAAGTCAAGCTAAAAGTCGAGAATTTCATAACGAAGGTAAATTCTTTTTGTCTATGTTGAAAAGTATTAATATTACCATAATATAGTATTGCACCTGCTTCTTTCTGTTTTCCAGCAGCATTATTTTCATTATATATAATTTGTCTTTTGTCAAAATTTATATGCTGCTTTTGAAAATCATAGATTTTCGGGCGCATAATGAAACGTTTTCCTAGATAGAATTTCAAACCAGTTTTGACAATGACACGTTCTGCCAGAAAGAAAGCGCTCTTGAGCAACGTTTCTACCGCGGACAAGTGCAATTCCTCATTTTGCAGCAGCATTTTAGCTTCTATGTACTTACTGCAATTTTGATAAATGTGACGGTTGTACTTTTTGATATACTAAATATTTTAGTTTTATTTTATTAATTTTTATTTTCTTTATAAATTATTGATACATAAGGTCATACAAAAAATTTAACTCAAGGATCATAAATATTATTGATAGGGTCATAAATATTCTTAAACAATATTGAACACTAGGGTCAAAAATATTAATGATCCCTAGGGTCTTAAAAAAATGATTGAACCCTAGGGTGATAAATATTGTTGATCCCTCGGGTCATAACAAATTATTTAACCCTAAGGTCATAAATATTTTTGATTCCTAGGGTCTTAAAAAAATTATTGAACCGTAGGGTCATAACATTTTTTGACAGGGTCGTAACATTTTTTGACAGGGTCATAACATTTTTTTTTAACTCAAGGGTCATAAATATTATTGATCCCAAGGGTCATACAAAATTATTTAACCCTAGGCTTATAAATATTATTTTATCTTAGGGTCTTAACATATTTTGTTGAACCCTAAGTTCATAAATATTGTTGATCCATCAAGTCTTAAAATAATTAGTGAACCCTAGGGTCATAAATATTAGTGATCCCTAGGGTATTTTAAAAAATATTGAACACTAGGGTCAAAAATATTATTGATCCCTAGGGTCATACAAAATTATTTAACCCTAGGGTAATAAATAATATTTAATCCTAGGGTCCAAAAAAAAATATTGAACCCCAGGATCATAAATATTATTGATACCTCGGGTCTTAAAACAATTATTGAACCCTAGGATCAAAAATATTATAGATCCCTAGGGTCTTAAAAAATTATTGAAAACTAGTGATACATGTGGTCATAAATCCTAGGGTCATAAATACTAGTGATCCCTAGGTTAAAAAATACATGTCTATACTCTAGGGTCATAAATATGATTGATCCATAGGGTCTTAATAAAATTATTGAACTTTAGGGTCATAAAAATTATTGACATCTAGGGTTATAAAAACATATTTAACCCTAGGATCATGAATATTATTAATCCCTGTGGTCTTAAAAAAATATTGAACACTAGGGTCATAAATATTGTTGATCCCTCGGGTCTTAAAAAAATTATTGAACCCTAGGGTCATACAAATTATGGATATCTAGGGTCATAACAAATTATTTAACCCTAGGGTCATAAATATTATTGATCCCTACGGTTTTAATAAAAAAAATGTAATAATTTTGTTTACTAGAGATAGTTTTTGATGTGTAAACATCTTTGCTCCCGGTATGGGCTAATTGGAAAGTGACCGTTACCGTCAAGTGAATTGGCAAGATCGGAAAGAAGTTGCAACGTTTGTCGATCAAATAAAAAGAACCCTCGACAAAAATACGGTTTTAGATCGTAGTCAGCTAGTTCAGTTTGTTTTTGTTCAGCAACTACAATTATGATTTTTTGAGATTGAATTCAAAAACATAAGATAACTAGGAAAATTTAAATAATCTTTTCTTCCGTTCTTCCACTCTTCCATTTTGATATGACCCATTTGTATAAATGTAGCTTGAAAAAAAGAGTTAATTTAAGCACTGTTTTCTTTCGTGTTTATAAGTATGATTTGCATTTATGTTACTCCTAATCTATTCTCGTTTTATCTATTTTGTATTTCAGGATGAAGAAACACGACGTAAATACAACATCCATTTGCGACCTGTGTTTTGTATCCATGCGGTCGTAATTTCATCAAGATTTGCGAGGACTGCTATATGGTTCGATTCATTCCGCCACCCGATGACGAAATTGATGTTTCTCCGAATGAGCTCAACTATTTTTTTCCCCCAATTTTTTCAACTTTTTGTTTTCTAAATTCATTGATATAATTTCAATTGTAATTTTTTTATATGGATAAATTATCCTAGTTTAAAATAATTTTTCTGATGGTAGAATCAAACCAGTTATATGATTCCGTGCACATTTTGTGTGGTTTTCTCAAGTTGAATGGAACGCCCAAGTGGTAGTTTCGTGAACTAACATCTCAACTTAAACGCTACATAAAACACAACGAAACAACTGTCAATGTCAAAAATCATAACAAACAACCATGTAATGTTTATTTATTTTATGCATGCATTATATTTTATATAAACAAAGAAGTCTGATTTAATATCTCGGTAAGTAATATTATAACTGTAATTATTCTCAAATTAAAGAACCAATATTTAATATGCTAGCTGCTGTAATTTTTGAACAAAAAACACAGGTTGAGGTTTGAGCGAGAACGGCTTCGAGACACCATGGATCTTTTCAAAATGCCAGAAGAAATAAGGTTTACTTGTTTTTGTAGTTTTTTTTTTTATTATTGAAATATTTCATTTTAGATTTATCGAAATGTACCGGTTCACGATATCTTTATGTCTTTCTCTTGTAGCGTGTGAGATTAACAGTTATTAATTCACCAGATCACCCACCCATAGTTTCTCTGTTTTCATTATTTATTTATTGTAATTATTTAATTTGTCATTGTGAAGCCATCACAATTTAATATTAAAACATAGAGGGCGCAGTATAGAACTGTCAGTGAGAAGAGAGAAACGTCAGCACGCCATGACAGCATGACTGAGGAGTTTTTGTGCAACTGATGACTCGAGGAGTAAGTCGCCAACCGCCAGAAGGAAAAAACTAGAAAGAGGAATCCTGAAGCTTCACCAAAAAGGATAAAGATTGAGCCACTTCAGTTATTTTCGAGAAAAAGCACGTCTCGGTGGGGTAAGGAGAGGATTTCCGCTGGTGGACAAGCCCGTGTACGGACAGATATAGACGCAGAAGACCCACGATCCTTTTGGTCTCCACGAGGCATAACGGCGCACCTTACCGTTACATCCGGCATCGTATCATTTGTGGCCGCGATTCAAGATTAAAACATCCATTTGGAGCCTGCTTGGTAGGGCCATTCCCATAGTGGCCACCAAGGACTAGCATTTGTTATTTGGCAAGCCGTGACCCGCACGGCTTATGTTGCAACGAGGGTAAGTGTAGTTTTGTTTTGTAGCTAGTGAATTTCGTTGAGGGTAAGTTAATGTTTTTTTAACATTAACTTAGTCAGATTAAATGTATTATTGTGTGAATGTGTGAGTGATTGGGTGCAATTTCGCGTTTGTGTAAGTAGAGGTTGTGCAGGCCCAGACCCACGGCAATGCCGACTCTCATCCGCTGAGTCGCTGCAAGGCACACGGACAGAATTCGGAGCGCTGCTTTTTTTTTGCGGCTGGCGCTTAAGCTCCGTTTGTTTAGGGTCTCTGACAGTCTCCACTCGTGTCGATACAGTTGGCCTTTTTGTCCAAGCTGGTCCGTTACAATACGATAAAAAAAAATAAAAAGATAATCGTCGATTGCCCAAATATCATAAAGAAATATAATAAAAATTGGATCAGAAAAACCAAAAGCCAAATTTTCATTGTCAGATTTCCGAATCGAGGTAGCGGAATGCTTGTGTAAGACTGGTGAAGCCAAAAGGGAGACCTTCTTCTTCAAATTTAGGAAAATCAATTGAAGCTATGCGTAAAAAATCCAGTGCTTATAAAATTCATAAAAAAAAATTTTGTACTCTAAAAAAAACTACAAAATGTTCGATAAATTTTTAGTACTACGTTTTTGGTGCTAAAACCCCTAAACACTTTTAACGTACGTTAAAGTTTGTATGAAACTTTTTTTATTTCAAATATTAATTTTGTTTTAACAAAACCCCCTTAAAAGGGTGATAGGAGCATTAACCCCGAAAACGTAGTACTACAAAATGATCAGGAACAAAATTTGAACATTTTGTAGTTTTTTAAAATGCAATTTTGCCGACGTTCATTTTGGAAAATTATACAGAAAGAACTAACATTACGGTTTTCTTTATATTGCAATTTTATTGATTAATTTAATTTTGGTAATTAATTGAAAACTTTTAAAATTGATATCAAATGTTCTTATATGAACAAGTGTTAATGTTATTTTGACCATCCTGTTGTTAAGCTGCAATATTATTTCTTAAAAAAATTTCACTACAAAAATATTTATTTTTTTCAATGAAAATGAAAATGAAGATGAAAAATGTGTAACGAAACATGACTTTGGAAAAATTCGGCAAACTTCGTATAATTTGTTTGATGTGACACGAAAAAAAAGAAAAGAAGAATGATAGGTCTCTTTAATTGGAAGGGATACCAGTCATTAAAAGGAGAAAAAGTAAAATTTTAACCGAATTCTTAGAAAATTGTAATTTTAGAGGGTAGAAAATGGAGTTGGAGGAGACAAATAATACACTTTTTAAAAAAACATTTTTTCACACATGTTTTTATAAAAGCATATTCTTTTTTCATTAGAATTGAAATTGATCCAAAAACAAACATCGCACTCTATTTTGGCAGAAAGCCCAAAAAATCTCGAAAAGTACAAATTCAAAAAATAGTTATGGTTATTCACAATCCATTAAAAAAAACAACTCGCTTCTGGTTTCCATACAATAAGCGATTTTACGTAAATATTACGTAATATAGAAAGATCAAAACCAGGCACCATCACATAAACAAGATGGGGAACTATTTTTGAATAACTTTCAAAATAAGAAAAGATGGTGCTCGTTGACTATTTATGGAGACTTTCTACTGGGCTGTCCAACAGTACAAAACTGAAAATGTTCGACTACAACGTCAAGTCGGTCGTATACAATTGTGTGACGTGTGACCAGAAAACTGAAAACTTTTCTCCACTTCACTCCACTCCGTCGGATATTGAGAATTATATAGCAGGTGGTTTTCTCTAAAGATGAAGCTCTAAAATGGAATACACAAACACAAGAAAAGCCGTTAAACTGAAATATACGTGGAGGAATGCTTTTGCACGTAAACTAGATTTTGTTGAAGATTATGAAAGCTTTGGCCGCCAACAGCGTCCAGTTACGCTAAATTATTGGTGGTATGTTAAGTATATCTATTTATATCTATAGATATTTACAAATATATATTATATATATATGTATATTTTTTTAAATAAATATTTGAAATCACTTGTGTTAATTAACTCTTGAGTTCTGGACCGAGTTAAACCACCAGTTTTATGAATAATAAACACAAGCACCTTTTTCATAATTACTTGCCTCGTATTTTCTTTTGTCTGGAGCTCCTTTGTCTATAAAATATTCGATAAAATAAAAATTCAACTCAGAAACGAACTGTTCTATGTATATTCACAATAATGTACCACTTCAGTGGTCAATTTCATCGAACCGCGTTTCTATTAAATAATAAAGACCGTTCAGTTAAAAGGAAAAAAAAAACATTAAATGGGTATAGCTAAACAGAAAAGCGTGTTTTCAGCTGTAATGTTAAATATTATCGAAGCCTATTGTCAAAGTGTATTGACGTCCGACCTTTCAAATATATACGGATTTACATTTCTTATTATATGTTCGTATACATACAATGACTTTACGGACCACCACAACGGCACGTATACGTTTTCCATTTTCATAAAATATTATAATATTCTATAGGGTATATATCACCAATCCGCATATAATACACACGTTCTATAATATTTATTGGAAAAGAATTTACCTTATATTGTAATGTATGCGACACAAAGAAATACAGACTCACACATTCGATATTTTTATATCCGAAACAAAACACATATGCTATTGACAGATTTTTCAACGATATATGCAAAATTAAAGCGTGAATGCAACTGACAGGTTTTGAAATAGGAAAACGGTTAACCATATTTCAAGAATCTGAATGGTAATCATCATAAATATTTTTCAATGTTTTTCTCCTATGTATTTACACACACACACGTTCAAATAAAATCATTTTATTTCACGTATGTACAATATACATATACATATACAATTATACATTATATAAGTCAACACCGGCAACCACCTTAAACCGATGGGGAATGTATACATATGTTTGGTCTGTTTTGCGGTTTTGCAAACCGATCTAATGTCTACCTTCATCATTTATATACCTATTAAAAACAAATATGATTGGATATGAGTTTATATAAAATTTTATTTCAATCCACAGCCAGGAAAAAACTCAGGAACGATTTATTTACCTGGAAAAAATGCTTAATTACTCAATTCAACTATTCGACATTAAATATGTCTAATTATGGGGAAAGTGTAATAAATAGATTAAATAGATTGTAGCGGTATTAATAAAAGCGGGAAAGGTCTCTTGCACTTATTTAATTTATTTCTACTTTCTTTACAAAATATTTCTTCTTTTGAACCTAGACTTTGACCTGATATTTCGTCGACTTTTCAAATATGCAATTGTACCGTGCATGCGGCTCCAGGAATCTTATACACAACTCTTGAGATTCTTCCAGAATTCAATATTAAAGTTACAAAAATAAAAAGAAAATTTAAAGTAATGAGAGTACGTTTTAATGTGTATAATAGAACATACAAAAATTTCTGTTAACTAGAACTAAATATGCATATGTAAAACAACAAGTATATTTAATATAAAATTCAATAACAACTTAGGATCTTTGACGACTTTCCACTTATTCCAAACTATTGACGTTACTAAATTGGTCGCATTATTGAGCGTAATTATTCATATAGCACACAGGACACTTCTTTTGTTGCTTGGTACATGAGGATCCTTGTTGCCTTTTGTATTCTATCTTATTTTCTGGTTTATTGAGAACGGCATTGTGTTGATTGAGATAATATTATCTTCGGATCTCTTTGGGTTTGATTTGATCCCAGTATATTTGCCGAGGTTTGTTGATAGAGACTGATTATTCTGCGGAACAGTCGATATAATCATTATTGAGTTCTCGGGGTGGGAAAACTCTCTAACTGCATGGTTTTCACTTTCTGACTTAATACATTCTGTTCGTTGACCCATATGTCGGTTCTCTCTTTATTGAGGTCAGTATCATCTTCACCAGCACACTCTTCAGAATACTCGTCCTCATCCTCAATAAGTCTTTACTAATTCCTAATTCAACTTGTTTATATATATGTGTTGTTAAAACGTTAAAAATCGGGTTTAATCTATTTCAATCAATGTATACAGTATAATCCAAAAGCTTTATTCATTCTATCCCACTGCCAATTTTTTTTATAAATAAAATAAAACCGAAAATACTGAGTTTACCAAGACGATCGCCTTCAATTATACGCAGAAAAGTTTTTCAGCCAAAAGTTATTAAAGAAACAAACTTTCGAAAAGACAAACGATAAATAATAATATAAATATACTTCTCCAGAACAAACCATTTATAATACTGTACTAATATAAATATCAATTTCCCATGAGACACACGTATCAAATTCACCAAAATACCAAAGGACGCGGATAAAACAAACAAGTCCTAATGATCCCAAAAGCTCGCGAACGTTGCGGTCTCAAGTATACAAACCACGTGTGTGCTAAACAACGTCAACACACAGATTTCAAATAGTCTATTAAATGTGTATACAGCTGCCACAAATACACTGTTCCGAAGACTACGATGACGTCCTGACGCTCCAGCGCCTTAGCGCCCTAACGTCATACCACACAGCCACGAAATCACACACACAAGAGTTGAAAACAATTAACCAAATCAAAGTCGAAAGTTTTGCCTTGCTAGAAAGTCGGAAAATCAGTGCACGCGAACTCGCAACTTGTAAGTGAATAGTTTGATGGCAGAGAGACGTTCCGCACATTATTTGTCAGGCAATAAGACAGTCACACGCACACATCCACACACCACAGAGCTTTTTGTATATATGTATTGTATATGGCTTACGGGTTGGGAAAAGTTGTCGCCGGCACGTGGGGCTTTTGGATTTGAGTTCGCTATATAGTTTTGTGGAAGTTTATCGAAAAGTACTTGATAATATATATATATAACAAGAAAAAAAGGGAATTTTGTTATTTTAATAAATAATGTAAATTAATGGCTGTGGCATTTTTCGATTGAAAACATAAATCTTTTGAGTGCGGCCAGAATCCCTTTTCTGAGAAAGTTGTGCCTAAACGTCACGCAATAGCCGGCAAATCCTTTTTTGAGTTCCATCACCGAAATATGTATGTCCCGCGGCACGGTCCTTTCTATATATTTATATCTTTATCTATATCATCATACCGAAATACGTGTAAAACGAGGTATAATATATAATGGCCACCCGCACCCTCTACACCCTGCCACAAACCAAGCGCAAATACATGCAGACAGTATACACACATACAGAATATAGAGATATAGCCTAATATAAATATCGAGATAAATAACATGGGGCTGCGCAGTGGCGACGATGGCGAATTCGTGATTTCATCACTCCAATTCATTTTCTTCATCTGAATGGAGCTAATTTTTGGGATCCCATGCCACCCGTTTTGCAATTAACGTAATATCTTGCTTTCAGCTGGGTTCGCCTTCAATGTGTATGTGTATATATATAAATATATACAAGTGTATAAATACAAAATATATCAAATCGTGTAGAAATCTTATACAATGTGTTATAGGTTATGGCGCATGAAAGTGCCGATCTGTGTGGACATTTTACAATAATATAAATTAAATCAAATTGTTTTATGTGAAACAGCATAAACCATGAAATGGAAGGATGATACGCCCCCCAACCAGAAATTGTGTACCAAAGCCGGAAATGTGGGTGCACTTGGAAAATGTACAATTTAATTAACATTGTTGAAATTATTCTAGGTTTACCGGTGGAATTTTACCCAGGATACTTTGTATTTTAATTGCATAGCGTTTAGATTTAAGATGAATATTATTTTGAAAGTAGACAATAATTATTATTTAAACAGTTTATCCAAATTTGATTTTTATTGATAATTTTTAAAACAAAATAATTTACGATTAAAGCTGTTTACAAAACTGTTTTTAAAGTTGTTTTTGACTTTTTTGTTGTTTGCGACTTTTTTCTAGAAAAAATCTTGTTTGCGACTTTTTTCTAGAAAAAATCTTGTTTGCGACTTTTTTCTAGAAAAAATCTTGTTTGCGACTTTTTTCT
>JANSTU010002383.1:0-18606 GCA_027564075.1 Bolitophila hybrida
TATATATATTCGTAGAACTATATGACGACAATATTCACCGAGAAATATTGCAATATTTTACCATTTATACGAGCACACGCGGCCGTATACGCATGCACTTGTCCGAATTTTTATTCGTATCGAAGTGTGCTTATATGTAAAGTCAACGTTTCAAATTAACCGACATTAGTGTACGCAGGTGTTTGTTTGCGTTCAGCGCTGACTCCGAATTTCCAAATGCAATTGCGAATTTGATGTAGTGCTCTCAGGGGCACTCATTTGAATTTATACCTCGATCTCACTCTGACGAGGACTGTACAGAAAATACAGCTTTAGTTAATTGTATCCAGTGCATTTCGGCCGACTGATGTTCAAAATATTGTTTATATTTCCACTTACGATCCAATACATATTAAGCACTTGCACATACACACACAAAAACATATAACATATAGATGACACTAGAAGTTAAAATACACGCGAGCTTTATAAAGCTTTAAGTTCACAGACTAAACAACGACGTAATGCATAAAGCAATTTGTCTAGATTAAAATCGCGCGCGCATTTGTTATTTATCGGTGGATAATGCTTTACATCAATTTTTCACAGAATATCGCCCGTGTTTGCTATTTTCATAATTTACCGCATATCTCGAACACGAGCTATAACTCCACAAGCACCGTCGCGTCGTTAGAGAACTCTGTTTATATATTTACACACACGACGCAGGTGGAAACTATATTTGTGCTTCTGTCTTGGGAAATGCCAAAATTGATTAATTTGCTGGAATGCACAACAAACTAACTCAGTTGTCCGCACAAGTTAGAACACGCACGCGTGCACACATAAATATATAATAAATACACATAAACAAAACCGCAAAAGCGAAGTTTTGTACTAAAGTCTTACAAAACAAATGCCATTGGTGGCTTGATGATTTGTAAGCATCACATAACGAGGACTACATAGAGATGGAAATCATAACCCCAAAACCGATATCAAGTAAATAACTAAATCTGTGTCAGTAGTTCAGTAGCATTTCACGACGAAAACAACACAAACTTGCACGCACACACTGACACTTCTATCATCTGCAAATCGTTTTGGCGTGTCATACGATTTTAGGTACCTGCGGACTATTAAATGCAGGCCTAAGGAACTATAGAACACACTTTTTATGGTTTATATAAGTGAAAATGAAATCGTTTTCAATGCACTGTATGATGTTTTGAGTTGTGTTTGGGCACCTACATACGGGGTGGTGCCAACGCGAAGAGCTTTCGACGAAGCTTTTAATTTAAAATGGTAGATGCTCGCGAACTCAGCAGCCGTTTCGTACTGACGGTCTGTCAAAGCGTATTGCAGAGTTTCTACGTTCGTCGGGCGGTACATTATTGAGAGTGAATGCATACAGGGCTGGTTGAGGGGTACACATATTATGTATTCTAGTATGTGTTAAACGTATTTTATGTTTTTATTATTACAGTAAAATATAATGTATGATATTGAACATATTTCTATAATGAATGTTTGGTAAAATAGATTAGACAATTTCAGTTCAGAATTTTTTATTATTTTCTGGTATATGAAAAAAAATTAAATATAAAGCGTCGCTTATAAATAAGAAAGAGAGACTCCGTGGGCTTCGAACACGAAATATAAAGACATAACTTTTTTAAAGTTAAATATTGAATTAACAAATAACTATCCCGTACAACAAGTATTCTTGGATTAGGAAATCGGTATTCCCCTACTAGTTTCTAGCTTATATCGAGCTGGATTCTATACGGAAACCGATGATTATAATCGCTCGGATAGTGTTTTTGTATCGAGTTATATAATAACTGAATCCCAACCAGATTCGAATAATTTTACGTCGGCAAACAGCTGTTACCCATAGTACATCCAAACCGACCCGTATTAGTCTCCTTTAAAAAAAGTGGGTCACTTACGACCTCGTGAAGCGCAAACGGTCATGGTCGATGCGCGGTGAAGCGGCCAAGCCCGGATTGACGGCCAGGAAGGTTCTGCTGTTTGTTTGGTAGGATTGGGATATGAAGAACCGTATAATATATTACTTGAAGTCTACAAAATAATAAATTGTATTGGTTTAAATTTGAATCTTTATATTTGATTGAATAATGTTATAACAAATTAGTCAAAGGAAGAGAACGTTTTGCTTTCGTTTCAAGAATTTCAGATTTGTTTCTTTTGTTGTTGCTTCTTGTTGTTGCGCTTTTAATAAATCATCTTTTGTAAATGTTAATTAATAAATTGTTACAGCACGCGCCCCCATACTTTTCATGGTACGCTTATGTTTTTAATAATTTGCATGTCAAATGTAAGGTTAAAAAAACAACAATTGTAACACAGCCCACCATATTTTAAACTATGCACTATTATTAATATTGTTAAATATGCAATATTTTTTTTCACAAACCACAACACAAAATTACAACAAAGCGCATATGTCATAAAATGCACAACTACTACACTTGCAAAATGCACTACACTTTTTATATTCAAGTTTTTTGATGACGCCGTCTCCATACTATTTACTCCGTGCACACAACGGACTTTCACGCCGTGAACTCCTTAGTTTGAAAGCTTACCTCCAGAGCTTTTGAACGTCTTTTTTGACCCCCCAAATGGTTTTCGTCATTTAACTCTGTCATTTGAAGTCCGATCGTTGTGTATAGCAACACTGCATAACAATAAAATAGAATACATGACATTTTGCGTGAAAGTCCTTTGTACGAATGTCCGATGGATGAGCGTCGTCTGTCAATAGTAAATACATCAATAATAATAATAAATCTAGTTTTATTTTGTTTTAATACAATAAATTCAAACAAAATAAAACTAGATTCATATTTTGTTTGTACAGAATTCTCTAGTACAAATGTCCACACTCCCATATGCCAGCCAACGTGTTAAAACATTGGGCCTATGGTTTAACAAAAAATATCATCAGCTTTTCTGCGGATTAGTGTGTAAATATTTTGTTTGTTCACTATAGCGAATTCCAAGACACAGATTTTGAAAAAAAAAGTTGAGTTATAATATCTCGAGTTCCGCCAATATAACAGAGTAATTGCAATGCAATTCCAAGAAAAATACACAATTTGACATTTGTTAACTTTAACACTTGAACGACAAGATGTGTCAAAATTACCCAAAATAGTTTTTAAAGGCATATATTATTTTTTAATAATGATTGAAATTATTTATGATTTTATGATTTTTTTTAAATATAAATTATTATTAAATATATCAACAATTTCCCATTGATTTTTGCTTTTAGTATCTGAGATATTAGAGTGCATACCAAGAAAGTCGAGCGCGTGGGCCAATTTGACTCATATTCATAATTATACAAAAAAAAATTAAATTATGAAAGTATAGGGTTAGGTGTTTAACTACTTAACTAACTATTTAATTCACAAATGAACATTTTGTGTGATGAAAAGTTTTCATGTATGTACCTGCATTCGAATTCACGGCCCTTGGGTTGAGAGACAATAACATCAACAATTTGCGGAAACAAAATATTTTTCATTTGTTTAATAGTTATATGAATAATGTATATAATACTTATTTTCTAAATAATAAATAAAGCTATCTACGACTCTAGTAAAACTAAACTAAAACAACAAAAACAAATGTAATGTAAAAAACACTGTTGCCACGAAGCCTATGAGGAAGAAGAAGGAATATATCAATGATTAATCTGTCAGGATTTATATTACTGTAAATAATAAAAATCAAATTTATAGTTTTCGAGATTTTTTTAAACGAAATGAAATTTGTGGGCATTCAAATTAAAAAACTAATAAACCGATCATTGTGATAATGATAATATGAATCATCTATTTCAAACGGTCTTTTTTCGCATAACTTTAAGCGGACATCAAAACGTATCTTTTTTATTTTTGGATTTAATTATTAAAACAAAATAACTAAAGTTGTTCAAAATATAAAAATTTTATTGAAGTTTTTTAAAATCCGAAAAAAAGTGAAATGTGGTCCTAATGTGGTTCCCAACTATTGAACATGTTTGAAATGATATTTGCTTTGACATCATGTTTGTAAATTTAAATCAAAAGGCTAGAGGATGACGTTTTCGTGATAGAATCAAATTGACGTGGCCTATTTAAAAGTTGGAGGTGGCCAAATAAAGTTGCACCAGCAATTTTGAGTCTGCCTACAAATATGAATATTTAATGTATACTTGAAGATAAAGCTGAAGGTTGCCGTGCTGTCATAGATGTCCAAATATCACATCTTTGCTGATGAAATGGTGTTGCGGCGCAATGACTTGGCCCCACTCGAATGGTGAGTAATGGGTTAACAATTTACTGAACGCACTACTATATCTAGCTTGTGAGAAAATGAAATATGGAATTAGACTTTAAGTGGGGGAAAGGGAATGATGGGCCGGAAGGCAACGGAGAGAGGAGTCGGGAGTTTATCTTGAAGAGCCGAAGAGGAAGGTTGTTTGTGTGAGAGTGATTTGGAGAAAAAGGACCGCGTGCTCAAGAGAGCTACTGGACCCCGCGGGCGTGGGGTTGGGAACAGATTCGTAGGAGGATTCAATAATGACAAAGGCTGAGGTATTAATTCACAATTTGCCTTTTAATATACAAATGTATCGTAATTCTAACCTTAGATCTATACAAATTCTTAAAAACTACTTACATACTAGACTTTGGCCAAAGTTGTCTTCCGTGGTGGCCGCACGTGGCTCTCGCTCGTGCTGTGCGAGGACCACGGAGGAAGCGGCTCTGACCTTATGGCTTGCTGCTCTCTGCAGTTCGAAGCAATTCCGCTAACCTGTCTTTATTCAACACGTGTCCTTTTTTTCCAAATCACTATCACACACACACTCTTCCTCTTCGGCTCTTCATTCTACACTCCCTTCTACCCTCTCCTTTGCCTTCCGGTCCATCTGCCTCCATTCCATTTTCCCCAGTTAAAATCTAATTCCATATTTCATTTTCTTAAAAGCTAGATGTAATAGTGCGTTCAGTGCCTCGTTAACCCATTATTCACCATTCACCATCACTTATCACAGAAACGTTTAGATCTCAACACCGATGAAAAAGACTTAATCTACAGATCTATCTTCCGACCGAACTTCATTTCGTTCGTTTGGCAATCCATGGCGGGCAGTCACCTAAAGAGTATGCCAATTGAGTACGGATTGACATTATGGATTAAAACTTGAAGGCTTTTTGACTATCTCATTGCATGTTAAAAACCAGAAAAGTTTATAAAAAACGGACAATTCTGAATCCGTATTTGGTTTGTTTCTATTAGGAAGCAGCACCAGATGTTGTTGTGTCTAATGGTCTGGAACAACTTTTTCATCCAAGTCATTTTGCGTCGTTTTGAATTATATTTCTGGTCAATTTAGCATTTTTTTATTGGACACTCCTCTTATCCAGGTGCATTATTGTCTTTAATCTTTCTACAGGCTTCAAAAGGATCTTCTACCATTATAAATGTTATACTTCCGTCCGTTTCTTTTCTCGAATAATGTTTATCATCGTATATATGTTGGTCGCAGAGGAAATAGTGTCTCTACCATGGTGCGAGCGTATTCGTGGACATCTGACTGCCCTTGATGCCCTTGATGCTTATTCACCTGTAACCCGGGGTATAATAAGCATTGAAAATCCTTCGATAGTAGCTGATGATTTTGTAGCGATATTCCTGTGGCCAAAATATAACAAAATATATGTAGAATACTTGAACGCTATTTCCTGTAATATACAAGGATCTCAATGCTGATAAAAAAACAACTCGCAAAATAAGATCCGTTCTTAAAAAAGAAGCCGCGCCAAATATCGCATTACATTCGACTCCCGCACGTCTTGTATTATAAAGTAGCCGAAAGGCAATCTGTTGCATATTATACAGTCTTGGACATGCGTGCGCAGCAGGATTCACTACATAATATCCATCGAAATAAAATATACATTGTGCACGATATCTTTTATTTATACTCCCGCAAGGCCGCAAACTGACCGCTTTTTAACTTATCGCGCTTCTTTTTTTCGATTGTGCATGCTTTTTCGATGCATTTTTCACATATTATTTATATTTGTATTATGTAATTTTCTTCCCACACAATGTCGAACTCAAAGAACACAAATTTCTGGAGCATTATTTTTTTAAATTGGATCATGATATATGCACAATTACAATTAAAATGTATGCGCCATATTATACTATTGCATTCTTCACACCCTGTTAGTAGGAAATAAATCATTAGTTTTATTGAGATTTATTGTTATGGTTATCAAATAATAAGGGTTTAGAATTCACACCTTTAGTCGATGCTTGATCAATGATAGAATGGCCGGCATATATTAATAAATTTATCAATTTCTTCGAATGTACAGATAATATAAGCACCCGCGCGAAGAACCCATTGTTGGTCCTTTTGTGTATGTCGAGATACGTCTTTTGTGATTGTGCATTGCTAAGTGGAAGAATCCTTTATTGCGGACAATGCGTGCACATGAAAACAATGCTGGTCCATTCAGGCGCATGCCGTTTGACCACATGTGGCGCAAGAGCGCCGAATTAAGACACTGCGGCTTCCAGCCAAGAAACAGTCGACATCCCGCCATGCGACCATACCGAATGAAATTAATTCGGTAATAAAGTTAGTATCTTATATTTATATTGTATATAATATAATATTGCCTATATACAATTTCAGCGAAATTGAGAAGCTCTGTTTTCGTGGTTCCCGCGTGGATAACCTGCAGTTTCAGGTGACAAATTATGCGGTTGCACTTTTTTTGGCGCGCGCGCGCGCTTGCGTATGTTCCGATCAAAATATTGTGAATAGTTTATCGGTGATATTTTGTGCGATTTGCGATCGGCAAAAAAATTGGAACCCCTGCCGAGGGTGAGAATTGTTATATTTGTTTTTTTTTTAACAGAAATATATATTTCGTTGGCGGCATACACTAAAAATATAGACATATTGCATTTCATTTAGTGTACGCTTTACCGCTGTCCATCACCGCAGAGATACCAATCTTTTTTACCTTCTACCAAAACATGTAATTACACCTTTTGTTCCGGCATTACGCCACCGGATTACATGAAGATTACCACCACAGCATATATTATATATAAATAACAAATATATCTTTGTGTATATACGTCTGAATGCACAAAGATGCTAAGTATATGCTTAGCCGCTGCGATTTGAGACCGTGTGTAATAGACTTTGCGTAATTTGATGAATTCTGTGTTTGCAGATATTTGGCAAATCCAATTTCGGGTCCCTTTTGTGGTCGCAGATGATGATGATGTGTTGTCCTTTGTTAGCGGCTTTATTAAAGCGATACATTTGCGCACGTGTACGGCCATATACGTTGACCACCACTGCATGGGCGCATGCCGCATTATGTATCTAGGTCAAAGGCACACACAAATATTGTATAATGCAATTAGGCAAGGCCAAAAATAGGATCGACACATTGTCTGAATATATATACTTTGTACATTATTATATATATATGGGTTTGTGCCATCGGACTAGAACGAATTGTACCTCTGGATCAGGGATATTCTGAGAGTGTGCGGTCATCAAAGTTGCAGTTGACAATGTATTGATGCAGATTCTCGATTTCACGGATAATAATTTGAATAGTTTGGAAATTGGAAGAAGCGACAGAATTAATGATGTCGTCAGGGACAATTTTCCATCTGGGAGGCATGGCAAATTTAGGAATTTATTTGTTTTTATTCTTGAGAAATTGGCGTAAATTTTATCATGCAAGTCTGTAGACTTTACTGCTGAGGGTAAAGTAAGTAAACCTTAAAAAATTATGTTTTCAATATTTTTTATAATGATTTTAAGCGAGGGTATAAAATCAGTAGGAATCTATTTTGGTACACAATGAAAACAAAGGGATAATTTACAGGATTTAACTAAAATGTACATGGATTGTTTAAGTCTAGAGTTATTTGGGAGACATTCCAATGCCTATTGTGTAATAATAAAGGCAATGGAAACTACATTTGAAACGATATAAAAATATAAATCTGCATCACTGAGAAGAGAATGCAAAAAAGCCGGAAAGCATACAAGAGATAAGCTAGAAGAAGCTAGGATGTGAAAGAGAAGGACAAAAATACCTTTTTTGACCAGACCAGAAGAAAAATTATAATATATAAACGGTGACATGTACTGAAATATCTGGGGTAACGGCTATACGAATGCCATGAAATGAATATATTAGACTTACCGAAATAAACTAAAAAATCCTTCGGAAATACTGTAACCAGTTTATGTTCAACAAACTGGTCAGAGCAGGGAATTTTACAGAAAAATGGAAATAGACATAACTGGTATTACCGAAAAAGGAGAAAAACTTATAGCAAATCCGTCAGCATACAAAGCACGAGCAGCCAATATTTATCTGGCTAAATAAATAAATAAACCCTAGGTTGGGCAGCTAAAAGTCTAATCAGGCCCATTTTGACTTCAAAAATAGATATTTTTTGTTGTTTTTTAACGAATCGGGCAGAAACTTTATGACTTCTTGCCCACAGGCCTGTTGAGCAGAAACCACAGCCTTTCGGTTCGTTTGCGGGACTTTTCTAGAAATTTTTCTTTCGTCATATAACATTGTAATACGCCTGCTAGGCCTGATCAGGTCCAGCTAGATGTAGTGTATTTTGTATGGAAATGTCGGCAAATCATCATCATTTGGAATCAAAATATGGTGGGCATGCGATTCGCGAAAAGCACTCCCTATAAAATGCGGGCCTGTCGAGACCCAGCCGGCCGAGTTACCGACTTCAAATCAGCTGCCTATCCTAGGGTTAAATTTCATTTTTTTTTATTCCACAATTTAATTACCATAAAAAAGAATCGTTCCGTCGCAGCATTTATTCGTACGATTGGAAGTAAATCATGAAAAAAATTAATATATGTGTGGAATTTGCGAAAATTTAACCATTTTTTTGTCAATCGTCAGGTTCTAGAAATTTATTTTTATTTTTCTTTGGTAATGATAATAATAAAATTCAAAAAAGTACAATTTGTGGCTCTTTCGCTACTTTTGTTGTTAAAATTTGCTCACCTTCAATTATATTTTTAAAGATTAACGAAAAAAATATAGTTGAATATGTACAAAAAAAAATCATAATTTTAAAAAAAAATATTTCTATATTTCCCGACCAGCAGACAAATGAATTTACAGATTTTCATACGATTTTTATTTCTCCAAAAGATTTCTACCAAATAGAATAAAATAACTATTGAATTCGAATTATTTTCTATCGACATGCAAAACTGAAATGTTTGCGTTTGAAAATCTGTATGTTATGATAAAACTAAATTATTATTTAAATAAAAAGCATTGATTTGAAAGTGTCTTCGAAAATGATAAGAAAAAATATATGATAAGTTGTATGCAAATTACACACTATGTTTTATAGCACAAAAAATAGATTCGGTATTTTCACGGAACTATTATTTCTCCAAATTATTTCGAATTGTTTAAAATAATATCGGATTTTCAATATCTGTATGTGACCTGAAATAAATAATGGGACCTAGTGTATGAAAATATGTTTTTAAGATAACCAGGCAGCATTCACGAGTCCAAAGATTTCTGAACTTTCGATCCCAAAGATAAAAAGTGGAGGTAAAAACCACTTGTTGTTATTTCTCTTTGAAAATGTTCCTGATTTGATGTATTATGTTTGTACAGAATCAAGCTACGCAGTCAAAGGAACAGCAAAAAAATATTGATTCTATTTTATTGATCAGTGTGACTTATTTTATAATTATACGCATATTTATTCACAGGATCATGGTCAAGTGATTGGAGAGTTTTTTTCCCTATCAAATCTGTAAAAATCATCGAAAGTTATTACCAAATTTCGTTTACAGGACAGTAAATGTGTGTATACCAACTTTAGAACTTTTGCCACAATTGTTCTCAAGTTTACAGCTCAATATTGAGTTAAATTTTGAAGTTACGGGGTATGGATTTGTCGATTTGGAATACTTTTCTATGTCAGAATCGACCAAAACTTGATAGTCGAGTTTTTGGCACACGATATCATTTCAAGTCAAGTTATCTTGATACAGAAAGTAGTATTCTGAAGGCTATACATTTGTATTACTCTGAAAATTCAGCGAGACTCGGGACAATCTCCCAAATAGCGAGACTGTCCCGCCAAATTCGATCAGATCAGATCAGATCAACTTATTTTAGGACATACTGTGTGGAATATTCTATAAGATGAACTGCAATATAGATGAAACTACCAGAAGGAGCAAAACTGATGATGATATAGCAATTGTGTCTACAGAAAACATCTTGACAAGGCATAACATAGTTTGGTTGGACTCAAAACTGAAATTCGATACGCTTATAAAGAATCTTATAAAAAAGACAGAAACGTTATTTTTGGCACCTACCAAAGTCTGTCCAGTTGTACGTGGGTGGTATTAGGCTCTTGAAACTTGACAGTACCGAAGTTGTTCCTGCCAGTTGAGTTATCCTAAATGAAAAACTCCTCACTGATGATGCCGTATCTCCTCGTCTTGACTAAGAGACGAAGCGAAGCTGATGGGTCAGGAACTCGCTCATGTGCTCAAAAATGATCTCTCAAACATCGATCTTTCAACCGTAATAATGTCAATGTAATATAATATATGGATCATATAATTCATTTATATCACCATTGTTGTGTAGAAATGAAGCTGGGAGCGTGATCTTGTAAAACACGTTGGGTTTCTCTGGCTCTTTGGGATGGTGACAAATCAGTTTTAAACGTCTAATTTTCTACATATACTTCTTTACGCTAGTCTTGTTCGAGCATCTGAGCCGGATAGAACTTATCGACAAACTGGAGCTATGGTATGAGAGCATTGGGTCACTTTTATGGTTTTGATTTTGTATTTTATTTGAATTTCGAAATTTTTAGTGTGGTCAAAGAATACATTTTTGACGTTCAATTTTTGGAGCCTGATGGCTCATCTCTTGTGACCCTTAATCATATATTATATAATTGAGTAAGGTGCGTACTTATATTAGGACTCGAATGCATTACATGGAGCTCACTCTGAACATGTCTTGTCCCGACTTTTGACTACAACGAATAATTGTAATGTAGTTGCAATTCCAAACTTATTACGTGAAAACAGTACAGAAGTTTTACAAACATTCTTACTAAGTCAATTATTGAGCTTTTACGAATAATTTGAATGTCTTTATTTCAAAGAGTTTTGAAATTTCTGTAGTTTTCATTAGTCGTAAGGATAAGAATCCAGTTTATTTTGGAGATATCGCTTTGATTACATGAAATCAAGATTCATAGGCTTTTCTATACATGAAAACCACTGCAACTATCGGATGTTCGGATGTTGCTGAAGTTGTGCGTCCAATTTACGAAGACCTCAGCAGCGAGAAATTATTGGAACGATTTGTAGGCGGCTTTACGCAAAATAATAACGACAGTTATAGAATTTTAGAATTTTAACAAAATCTTATATAATATATTAACGAATTTGGTTTTTATAAAAAAAAATTGATAACCACAAATTTTTTTTAAATTAATAAATTTAAAAGTCTCTTCAGGATAAATCCTTGAAAACTCGTCTTTTTTTCCTCATAACTGCTTAAACCCCTTAAACGAGTTCAGATATGGAACTTCAGTATTTTCCTTTAAACAAAAGGCATTGAAGCCCTGTTTACATGTATTCGAGAAAAGCAAATATCGCCAAATCCGTCGGAATTCAAGTATAACTTAAAGCAGGAGCAGGAGCATAATAACGAAGGACATATTTTAGCACAATTTGAAGACATCATAAACTTATTCAACGCTAATTTTAATATTGAAACCAATTCTAATCAACAGACTTTAGTTTATTTAAAAGGAGGTTATAGTAGAAATCAACGAAATTATTTTTTTTAATAAAAGTCATAAGTCATAAAAGATTTGACAGTATTGTGGACTTGCCACGTTCGATCACAAATGTTCCACGGATGAGGAGCCGAAACATGAAAACTGCCCATTAGATGGAAACATTTGGTTTAAGTGGCGTGTAGCAAAAGTCAAGAATGAACTCACCGATTTCCACCATTAACCTGCCCTTCAAAAATCGGTTCAAGAAGAAATTGGACCCGTATATGAAACTCTTTCAATTGATAATTTACTGCAAAGATGCACAGGTGGAAACACGCAAAACGACAAAGAATGGATAAAATTAAATCTAATTAAATTATCAGCTACAATTGACAAATAAGGTCTATCCACTGCATTTGCCGAGAAGAGGATAATTACTTTCCGATCCAATGTCCCAGCAAATAGTTTTCTGATTCTTTAACGAATTTATATTTCACATATAAATTAAAAATGCTTTAAGTTTGTCATTGGCACACTGACCCTATGTCCCACAAGGGATTACAGGATGCAATGAGAACGTGGGTAATAGCATCGAGTTTTCCGGGAGCGCTTTTCGAATGGTCTGACGGTTTTTTGTCCTACTCTCATCGAAAAGATTTTTTTTAGTTAGGCCTTAAGAATGGATCATTAAAAAAATGATTGGGATAAATTCTGGAAAATATGTTGTGAAAAAATGAAGCTGTCAAAGTGGCAACGTTATCTTGTCAAAAACGTTGGGTTTCTCTAGATTAATGAAATGGTGCCAAGCCTTTTCGAAACGTTCAATTATATCTACCAAATTGTTTACGTGCCCATGGTAACAAAGCATTGTTTAAAATATTCTCAAATCTTTTCCAATTTCGCCTTATATTGCTTGTAATGCATCAATTCTCAAAATCTGGATAATTTGTTTTTTTTTTAATTCATCAAAAGAGTTTTTACGTTTATTTGTCCCAATAAATTCCTTTTTATCAATTTCTTGAAAAAAATGTTTGTAAAATCTTTGATAAATCTGCAATAATTCACCCTTAAAAATGCAAACAAAAATTGGGATAATTTTTATCTTTTTAAAAAGGATGCACAAAATAAGAATTAATTTCACATTTTTTTCAGGAGTCATTTTAAGTACTTTAATAGGAAATGATTTTCTTGGTCTTAATACGATCTTTTTTGGGGATTGAAATCATCATTTAATTTTTTTGTGTGTAGTTAAAAAATGCACTTCGTCGTAATTTCAATACTTCCATATCCTAAAAAATTGTATTTTCTAGTTTGATCTGATGAAAGGAATTTAACTGATCTATTTAGCTCTACCTGTTTTTTTAAATATTATTTAATTTTATTTTATTTTATCATTTTAAGAGTTCCTTTTCGGTAATTGTTTCTTTATGTTTTTGAGCCAGATAACAACCTGATAAAGGAACTTTTTTTTTATTTTTATATAATATCCAAATGATCCTAATTAATTTTTAGATTTCTGATCCCTAACATAGACATTTTCGTGAATTTCATTAGGTATACATTTTTTTAGTTCAAGTTCTTATTCGTCACTTTGGAAGATTTCGTTGAAGTTCTTCTTAGTCAAGAAGAAAAGGGTTTACCTCAGGCCGGACAAACCAATAAATCGAGAATATAGACAGAGATAAATACATTACGAGAGTAAGAGTATCAATCAATGTGTTCTATATCAACTGACGCTGCCTGATACATTCTTTAGCGATAGCTTGCACTGTAGGGAAGGTCAGTGTCTTGGCGAATTATACAGAAAGACTGGGGCCTGCGTTTATATTCCTTTCAAGATGTATTTTTGTATGAAAACATAACGGTATCGTATGATATTTCACATGTTTTCTCTTAACATAGGGCCATTGTACAAAACAGCATACCGGATTTAGTCATTAATTGGTTAAAATTGTGAAAATGTGTACATTTCAAAAGTTAATCGTACTGTATCTTGCTGTTCAGCAATGTTATTTGAATACAGTTTTTTTAAAATAAAAACACTTACAAACGTAATAATTTTTGTTTAATATGAAAGTATACATTTATTATTTTGCATGGGGAACACCCTGAATCAAGAAGCACTCTGCTGGCGATATTACATCGTTTTCCACAAGATCTTCACCGATGTGTATATTAAGCCATAAAGGAAGTGAAGTTCGCAATGATTTAGCATGTCCCAAAGGGATCGTGTTTCTTTATTTTTTTTTTTGTATAAAGCCTAATTGTTTTGTGCGCATATTCGCATGCCCAAAGAGCTGTTTGTGCTCCACCATGTAATCAAAAACCCATAAAATTATAACATATTCGTTGATTTCTATACATTTTATGTGTATATACATTTATATTGGACACATTTTCGGACACAAAATCCAAAAAAGAACCGTACCTTTCTCGGTGCTGTGCATTCCCATAAATGACTGCGTTTGCTCGCACGCTTAAAACTGATTCGTGTCAGAGAGTTGCGTGTGTTTGAGGTTTGAACGCGCGCACGCCAAGATATAACATCTTAATCTTGCTGCGGGCACGACATTGTTGTCCGCGCACATTATAAATGTACAATGAGCAGAGAGTGCAGTACGCATATATACCATATGAGCGTGCACGTTTTCTTGTATTTATTTAAGCAAAAACAAATTAATGTGTTAATTTTAATTGCGCAGTGAAAATGCGCCGGTGGTGATGGCATTGCAAGATTAATATAAACATTATAATTATTTTATTATTATTATTATGAGAATCTGAGTGCGCGTGACGCGTCGTCGCTCTGGGTTATTTGATGTTGGCGGTGCGTATATGGTATTTTATGGGATTTCACGTCGACGGGGGCGGTTCTTGGGATCGCACGCACAGTGCGGGTGAAGGGAGACCCGGCCACCGAGCCCGTTGCTGTCACATGAATAAGATTTCCGTTCGTATAATTACCCGCAGCGCAAAAATTCTCGAATCGGATCCAAAACGTTTGGCTCGGGTGCAATTAAAAAGACAGCACAATTATTTTACAATGTTTTTTTTTATACATTTATATTTATATACTGAGACGTGCATACACCGCCTTTGCGAACGCACACTCGATAGCGTTTATTTTACAAGTTTATTATTTGCCGTTTTGCTTTTATTTCGCAGGCATCCCATAATAATTTCGGTATCTTTATAGATGTACTTAACGCAGAGAGCGTATTTATTGGCGATATGCATACCGAATAATCACAATAAAAACGCGCGGTGCGCATACACAGAAACAATCCGCTTATGCGCTTTGCATATACGTGCGTGCGAGTTCACATTCGCATATAATATATAAGAAATTAAATTCGCGCAACAGCAGCAGCAGCGAAATGCATTAGCAATAAAACCATTGCCCTGGTCTTTATGGGCAAGCGAGGAGTACGAGCAGAATATTAAGACATATTTAACTTTCGCACAACGATATTAAATCGCTGGCGTTTCTTCGCATCGATGCCATCAAATGCACTTGAATTGCGTGTAAAAGCTGGTTTTGCCGCGAAGATGAAGTTATGGGATCAATATTGGCTGCGGCAGGATGACTTTAATTATTGCATGAGAAGGTAAAACGTTTTGCATATAGATTTGCGTTTAGTAATTGATTTGCAGCGCCGCACTGGCCGGTTTGTTTCGTGAGGATGTTATGCTAAAGCGATTTCATAATTCACATGGTTTTATTAATACAGGGCGCTGCTTTGCTTATAATTATAAATACGTTCGATCTGCGATTGGAATTTTATTGTGCTTTCCAGATAATAAAATATGTATTTGCATATATGTATACTCGTGTAATATGTAAAAAAAAACACTCATTTAAAGTATCGTTTGGTCAAGAATGAATTATATTTTTAAATACTGTAAATACCGACATAAGAAAAAAAGCGATAGAGTTTGTAGATACAGAGCAGACGAAACGCAGGAAGAATGTGAATCACGTTTTCAGGAAAGCATCAGAAACGCCGCAACAATGAATCGAACGACGTGATGCCAATCACTTACGATTGGCTCGATCAATACAAAAAATCGATTCGAAGTTGTAAGCATTTTATTTCGACACATACTGTGAAGTTATACGATTTTTGGCTTGATATATGTACAGGGTCTTCCAATAGGGTCTTCCGAACTGTGCCAAATCACCATGGACGAATATATCGTTCAACTACACATAGTTAGATAGTGGAGGTTAAATTTTAGTCCACTGGTTCATTCAACAATCAACCAAAACCCACGCGTACGTTGACTAAACGCAAGATCTGCCAATAACATCGCTGCTGTCCGTGATAGTGTGCTGGAGTATCTGAGGCAGTCGATTTCGGCCTTTCGCAGACCACAACTTTGCGAATTTTGCCAAGCCACGATAAAATTCAAGTAACCCTAAAGGTAAACGACCATTGACAACGACGTGTGTTCGCTGAATGGGCTCTAATTAAGTTGGAAAATAATTTTAATCGAAAATTGAACATTTTGCATTTTTGCTCATCTCACGTTGAGGTGATGTGAACTGGCCACCGATATCGTTAGACTTTTTTGTGGGGTTTTCTTAATTCGCATATCGGCTCTGAAATCCAACATAACCCATGCCATCTGTCAAATTCAGTCTAATGTTTGCGCTTAAATGTTCTTAAAATATTAATACAATTGCGATGAATCTTTGGCGCAGTATGGAGGAAAAGTGGTAGAGAGGGAGAAAGGGAAGTAGGGAAAAAGGTGAGGTAAAGCTATGGTTCCGCATAAATCAGCAAACTGCTGACCAGCATGCTGGCGGCGTTTTTCAAAATGCTGGTGCTGGCGCCAGCATTCGATTTGTGGTGCCGCATGCACCATTCGTCAGCAAAAACACAAATGCACTAGCATTTCGTCAGTCGTTCAGAATTCAAATTGGTGTGCATTTGCATTTGTCTGCTAAAAATGTCTTGGAAAAAAATAAATAATTACAATTGCGATGTTGATATTGCTTTATTTTGTATATATGAAGAATATTTTGATTTGGAAGAGAAGAAACAAAAGCGAAAACCAACACAAGCAATGTTTAAAGAAAGAATTGTAGATGGAGCATTTCAAAATCAGATATTAAAACCTTTGTTTGACGACGACATTAAATTTCTTGAATATTTTCGACTCACGCCGTATCAGTTTAATTATGTATTGAGTTTCATAGAAAATTATTTAATTTCGGTAAAAACTAAAAGAAAAACTTGATGTAAGTAAATTATATAAAATTTATTTCGAATTATTTTTGACTACATTTGAGTTTGTGATAGGAACGGACTGATTATTATCATCAATTATTTCATCACTCTGAACGTATAAAACTTCAACACATTTTCTTTGGCTAATTGTATTTCTTCATTACCCACCAATGTACCAATTTCAAGATTTAGTTTTGCGATTTGGTACTTTGGGAAATCTTTCATTGTGTGAGCGATGCCAGAAAAAAAATAATTATAGGTTCTCTTGTGTTGGTTAAGAAACTGTTTGTTTTGATTCAAACGGCTTTCCAATACTTCCTCTCGATTTATGCGCTTTTTGGGAGTTGGAGATGTATCTTTGGAGCGTGGTTTCCGAGTTTTCTTTGAGATCTCCACAGTTGCAGTATCAAGAGGATCGTCAGCAGTAAAATTTGAGAACAGATTGGATACAGATGAATGCGGTCGATTGCTGCTATTCGTTGTCGATGGGAGTAGTTCACTACAGGGGAACATGGGCTAATCCAACAAGTCGATATTTTCAATCGGCGTGTTGCGCTCCATTTCATAAATCTGCTCATATATTTGGTTCGGTGGGCATATGGAATCAGTTTTCCGCTGAATCAGTTCACTGCGAAATTTAATTTTCTGATGGGATATTGCAATGAGTTTGTCTCTTGACGATTGAAGTATTTAATAAATCGACTTGTTGGTTGCATATTGTCAGCAGATTTGTCAGTAGACTTTTTGCTCAATTATCTCTTAAATCCATCTCGTAAAATGCCCCATTTCTTCTTACAATCGACCACTATAAAGAAACAATAATAATAATGAAAATACTTTAATTATATTTTAAACTAATTATAGATAATTTCATATTCTATATAGATATCTAGCAACTGGGGAAACACTACGATCCCTAGCATTCCATTATCGAGTGTCTCATTCGTGGATTAGTAGAATTATATCAAAATACTTGAAAAACATAGTGGATCGAATTCTGATCGAAGCAATGCCACCACCCACAACCGAATCATTCAATAAAAAACATACAGATATTTTTTTTTCTCAGTGGAATTTTCCAAACTGTTGTGGTGCTATCGATGGTAAGCACGTACGGATTCGAAGTCCAAAATAAGTCGGTTCATTATACTAAAGGGTGGGCCATCTATTGGTACGTTTTTAAAAATGCGATCAAGCTAAAAGCTAAAAGTATCCGCGTCAAGAATGAAAAACGATTTCGTTCATGTGGCTCCCTCTACTGGCCTTACAGTATGATATTCGGTTACCCCAATTATTAATGACATTTTGGAATACCTCGGCGCCAATTTCACTCAAAACAGTCGTCCACATTCATAGTGTCGATTTGAGGCCATAAACAGTTGGTCAACATGGCTCTGTAGCGTTCGCCATTGACGGTAACGGCATTTCCAGCATCATTTTCGAAGAAAAATGGGCCAATTATGCCACCACTCCAAAATCCACACCAAACTGTGACTCTTGG
>JANSTU010002394.1:0-18605 GCA_027564075.1 Bolitophila hybrida
CGAACAAAACGGCGCATATTTGAACTAAATCCGATCACTGTAACTCTTTTTATAAAGCATTGAATAAAGAGCAAAAAGCGGAAGGGAGATATTTAACAACCTTATATATCACAGTTCTTTAAGCTATTCTAGAAAATAAGGTATCTGTCTTTGTACTTTAGAAATGTCTCTTGAATAAATAAATAAAATTATAATACTATAATACTAATCGATCAACTTTATTGAGTTTACATTAATTATGTGTACATTTAATTTCAAATTTATGCCAATTTGGTAGGTTTAATAAAAGCGCGCTTGCGTTTCATTTTACGACGTTGCAACTCCAACTGATGCAATTCAGAATACACTTCGGCATAAATTTCCTGCTGTTCTTCGTCGGGGATTGACTTACGGTATTGTTTCATTAGATCAAATTTCTCCCATGGTGTAGCTAGTTTAGCGGCCTTACGTAGTCTTTTCTCGTTGGTATATTCAAGAATATTTGAAATACCATTTAAATTTTGTCGTTCCCATTTCTCTAACCATGGTCGTGGTTTAAGTGTAACTAGCATAGGATTAACAGGTACAGCAGCTCCTTCAGCTAGTATCTCAGGTTCCATGTTCAAATCAAAAGTACTGTACTCCGGCAAGGCATCTCTCAAGTATAGCAGTTTGTCATCCACGCGCTTTTCTAAACGAATTACCTCAACTTTTTGTATGGTGGGATCATACATTTCGTATTGAACCTCAACACCTTGATGGTCGATGACGTTTCGTAGAATGAAACGTGCCCGCAGTCCACAACGGTCCCTATCAATGCAAATTCCCAGGAACCGGGCAGTTTTACCCGCTGCGTGTGGGTCAGAGCTTGTCACGGCCACAATAGAACCAACGTAGAATTCTGGAATGTCTATGTGGGTACTGAAATAATATATTTTTTATTAAAATCGAATGTTGCATACATACCAAAGAAACTCACCGTCTCTTGATCATGTCCAATCGTTCTAATTTTTCTTTGATTGGATTGCGCCATTCAATTTTTGGATCTGGTAAAAATTCGGGATAAATAAACCGGTAATCTGTTGGTGCAAGTGGTTTTCGTTGTTGTTGAACTGGTTCTATTACTGATTGAGTTCTGGTGGAGGACAATCTTATATTGGCTAAAGGGAAATGAGAATATTTGTATGGATTTCGAATAGTCAGATTTGAAATACTTACTCAAGGGACGCAGCAAAGATTTTCCATGTTGAACGTTATTCAACACCACTTTCACGGTGACATTCATTATAAATTATTCTTTTTTCTTTCCAGATTGTAAAATTAAGTTTTATAAATTAATGTTTTGACAGCCACACCGTAACCAGCAGAATTTAACCTAACTTTTAAATACAATCCACAAGACCATAAGTGACAATCAATTACCATAGAACTTGTATAAACATAAAATTTCCAAAAATATTTTAACGAAGCTCTGCTTGACATTGCTGCCAACCAATAAATCTTTTGTATCTGTCAAATAAATTATATTAAAACATATTACTTTCGCGCCTAAATTACACAGTCGGCGTGTTTTCATTTTGTTTGCAATTTTATACATTTTATTTTATTTTATTAGTATTTTTAATTTTTGTAACAGACTGATTTAAAGATGTCGGTAAGTTCTTGTTATTTAAATTTAAAATACTACAAACTAATTTAATTTACATATTATATAGGACCTTGCTAGTTCTCCGGTGCCTGGAACTCCAAGCGAGGTAGATCGCAGAGACTTGCGTTCTTTAATGACTTCGCCTGTGGAACATTTTGAACCATTTGAAAATGAAGATGAGATCCTTGGTGATACAACTGTACGAAATGAATACGATGAAGAGGATGAAGAAGGTGAAGAGCTGTTTGGAGACAACATGGAAAAGTAAATAAAGTGAACAATGTTTTGGGGCAATGTTGATGTAATATAATATTATTTATTCTTAGTGATTACCGTCCACGGCCAGAACTGGATCGATACGATGAGGCATTACTCGATGAAGATGATTATAGTGACCTATCGCAGGGCGATCGTGCGTCCGCTGAAGCTGAGATGCGCCGTCGAGACAAATCTCTCGGTTTGCACCGTGATGATCGTGATCTTATGTACGACAAGAGTGATGACGAAGATGAAATACCTCGAGCCAAGCGTCGTGCTGCAGAAAAGGCTGCTGACATTGAAACCGAAGACGCCGAAATGGTCGAGTCTATTGAAAATCTTAGCGACACTAAGGGACACTCAACAAAGGAATGGGTTTCAATGTTAGGACCACGAACAGAAATTGCAAATCGTTTTAAGAGCTTTTTGCGAACGTTCGTTGATGAAAAAGGTCATTATACATACCGCGATAGCTTACGTCGCATGTGTGAACAAAATAAGGCAAGTTTCGTGGTGGCTTACACAGATCTGGCCAACAAAGAAAGTGTACTTGCCTATTTCTTGCCGGAAGCACCATTTCAAATGCTTGAAATATTTGATAAAGTTGCTAAAGAAATGGTATTGAGCATTTTTCCAACTTACGAGCGTGTAACTGCCGACATCCATGTACGTATTTCAGAATTGCCACTTATTGAGGAGCTACGTACTTTCCGGAAGCTTCATTTAAACCAATTGGTTCGTACATCGGGTGTTGTTACAGCCACCACTGGTGTACTGCCACAGTTATCGGTCATCAAATATGATTGTGTTAAATGTGGATATGTAATGGGTCCATTTGTACAATCTCAAAATACTGAAACAAAACCAGGTTCATGTCCAGAATGTCAGAGCTCAGGACCATTTTCGGTAAATGATTCATGTGTTTAGTGCAAATAGATTTTTAAAATAATATTTTTACAGATTAACATGGAGCAAACTCTATATCGCAACTACCAAAAAATCACGCTGCAGGAATCACCCGGTCGTATTCCGGCAGGACGTATTCCTCGCAGTAAGGATTGTATTTTACTGGCAGATTTATGTGATATATGCAAACCAGGTGATGAAGTTGAACTAACGGGAGTGTACACAAATAACTATGATGGATCATTGAACACTGAGCAAGGATTTCCAGTTTTCTCAACGGTCATAATGGCAAATCATATGGTAGTAAAGGACAGTAAGCAAGTTGTATCATCTCTTACAGACGAGGACATTGCCACTATTCAAAAGCTCAGCAAGGACCCACGAGTCATCGATCGCATTATTGCCAGTATTGCTCCATCAATTTACGGACATAATTTTATTAAACGAGCTCTGGCTTTGACATTGTTTGGCGGAGAGTCAAAGAATCCAGGTGACAAACACAAAGTTCGAGGTGATATTAACATGTTAATATGTGGTGATCCTGGTACAGCAAAATCTCAGTTTCTAAAGTATACTGAAAAAATTGCACCAAGGGCTGTATTTACAACTGGTCAGGGTGCCAGTGCCGTAGGTTTGACTGCGTATGTTCGACGAAATCCAGTATCACATGAATGGACCCTAGAAGCTGGTGCACTTGTGCTTGCCGATCAGGGTGTCTGTTTGATAGACGAATTTGATAAGATGAACGATCAGGATCGAACATCTATCCATGAAGCCATGGAACAACAGTCTATTTCAATATCTAAGGCTGGTCTTGTCACTTCACTTCAGGCTCGCTGTGCTGTTATTGCTGCATCGAATCCAATCGGTGGACGCTATGATCCCAGCATGACATTTTCTGAAAATGTCAACCTTTCTGAACCAATTTTGTCCCGTTTCGATATTCTGTGTGTGGTTAAAGACGAATTTGATCCAATGCAAGATCAGCAATTAGCAAAGTTCGTTATTGATTCTCATATTCGGCATCATCCCTCAAAAGAATCAAACGAGTCATCCCAACAGGTTGGCGCAATGGACATTCCTCAAGAACTATTAAAGAAGTTCATTGTTTACTCGAAAGTAAACGTGCGACCAAAACTAACTGTATGTTTAACTTATTTTATTTCACTTCTGTTTAACCTTGGAATTTATTTTTTAGAACATGGATCAAGATAAAATAGCCAAAATGTACTCACAATTGAGGCAGGAGTCTTTGGCTACTGGAAGTCTTCCGATCACAGTACGTCACATTGAATCCGTCATTCGTATGGCGGAGGCTCATGCTCGAATGCATCTAAGGGACTCTGTACAAGACAACGATGTCAATATGGCTATCCGCATGATGCTTGAAAGCTTTATCGAAGCGCAAAAGTTCAGTGTTATGAAAAAGATGCGATCGGTAATAACTTATAATTTTTTTTTAAAAAAAGCAAGGACAACATGTTAGATCTTTATTTTCAGACTTTCGAAAAATATCTGTCTTTCCAAAAGGATCATTCGGAGCTTTTATTCTATATTCTACGTCAACTTACACTAGACCAATTGGCGTATATTCGCTGCAAAGAAGGTCCAAGTGCCACACATATTGAGGTTATGGAAAAGGACCTTGCGGAGCGCGCAAAACAAATAAACATTTTTAACCTGAAGGACTTTTTCGAAAGTGAAATGTTTAAGGTTAACGGATTTGCCTATGATGCTAAACGCAAGGTCATTTTGCAAATTGTTCCTGAAGCAGCTGTTGCCTAAAAAAAGTATGCCTAAATTTACGTGTACAAGTATTTGTTTTCTTTTTTGTGTATTTCTATTAAAAAAAGTTTATAATAATACTTATGTAGTTTCTTTTTTTATGTTTATAGAAATATTACAAATAAAATGAATTAATATAATATTAATTAGAATCAGAGTCTGAGTCTGAAGAGCTGTCCGATGAGCTGTCTGAGGACGACGATGAAGAGGATGTATCTGAATCTGATGATCCACTGTCCTTTTTTATTGATTTATTCTTCTTTGATTTCTTTGTTTTTCCAGTGTCAGAATCTGAGCTAGAATCTGAATCTGATTCAGACGAGGAGCTGCTACTGCTGCTGCTATCTGAGGAATCTCTTTTTTTGTTAACTGTTTTCTTTTTAGGCTCCACAGTTGATGATGATGATGCTTTATTTCTATCGGCTCTCTCTGCTAAGTGTTTGTTCAGTAATTTTGTTCGGGAACTACGGTGTACGAATTTTCGTTTACCCGTACACTCGTAGCTCCAGTGTCCATACTCTAGGCATTTTTGGCATCTTGAACCATTTGGAAAAGCAACGGCAAGAGCAGCATTTCTGAAAAAAAGGATTTACAAAAATATTTAATATTTTAATTTATATTATTTATTGAAATAATTAAATTTGCTACAAAGGCCATAGTCTTATAAAATATGGAGCTAACGGAAGTACCAGATCACCGTAGATGAAGTGGGGAATAGAGAGAGAGAGACATAATAAGAGTGCGTCGAAGACTCAAGGGAAGGTAACAGCATACAGCTCTTAATTTACGGAGAACTCCATATACACGGCCGCATATTTGGGATATTTTATCATCCCAGGTGAGAGTGCTATTTATAATAATACCGAGGTTTTTAACTTTTTTGGAATACTGAATATTTTTATTATTATTATATAACAGGGGAATGATGAAATTATCTAAGCATTTATTATAAACAATAATGGACTGACTGACACTTTGAAATGTTGAGAATCAGATGGTTATCAAATAAATGAGGAGTTGAGTGAGTCGTATTAATATATAATTAAAACAAAATAGGTCCAAGTACAGATCCTTGCGGAACACCAGAATCGCATTGAGATCGATCAGCCACTAATGCCAATAATCCACGGTTTATTTTTGTATGGGTTATGAATGTGGAAATGTGGATCGCACTAATTCATTGAAGAGTTTAAATTTATCATTTGCATTTTTATGTGTATAGAACGGACCCTGTTCAGTAGATGTAGATAACAGGGCTTCGGAAATATTACAATAATATTATTGTAATCACGGTACCAGATCAATTCATTATATGCGCATTGTTATGTATAAATAACAATCATTACCTGCGTTTCTGTCCTAACTTATGAACAGCTATTCCTCCAATTGTCATTTTTTTTTGTTTTTTGATGTAATAAAATATATTATTATATATATACCGTAGTTGTTATGATTCGATACCGTGTGTTTATTCTTATTCACTTTGTATTAGTATCTTAATGATTATTTAATATTTATTATTTATTGATAATTGTAAATTAATGATGAAATTTTTCTCTGAAATAAATGGAATTTGGAAACGATACTTAAAATGGACGATGAAAACATGGAATTTTTGAAACATGTCAAATTATTGTTTCAGCTAATTCTGATGACGTCACAAACGACATTTCGATCAAGATTTTTCAATAAATGCTTTTACATTCAAATAAATTAAACAATACTGTTCCGTGACGTCAAGTGACTGTTATGTGCTCACGGAATATTAAACTTAACACCAAATATAAGCTAGGTGAAAACCTTAACCATAAGAAAAATAATTCGTGACTAAACTTCTATTTGGCACTTTGAATGTTTGTTGACGCATGTGCAAAGCAATTTTTTGTTGACAGTTCGCAATAAATGTCTCCCCTTTGCAAAAAGAAAAGTGTAGAATAAGTTTTTCGTTCCTGCTGTGAGGAGGAAAACTCTGTGCTACTGTAAAAGTATTCGTTGTATAGTTGGTATTACCGTTGGTCGCGCTGTAGGTGGTTTTCCACTTTTATAAACGTTTAAAAAAAGATAAAGAACAATAGCAACAGTGAATAAAGAAAACCTTGATTAAAGGGAATGAAATAGAAAACCATACGCTTTCCAGTGTTCTAGTTTGCTGTGGGTCGTATAGAGTGGCGAAAAATCGATCTTTTCCGAAAAGGTTGTTTAGTGAAAATTGTGATTGCCTGAGTTTTCGTGCGTTGTTCAAAAGTTATAAAGTAGGGAAAAAACATGTTTTCTGGATTTTCGAATCAAGTCACGTCTTGGATGGGCGCAGTTAAAGGAGATCCTCAGGATGAAGAAGTTCCAACTCCTACACTTCAGGAATCTAACGCTGCCAGTGAACAGCCTCCGCCAGAGCCACAGCAGCATTCACCACTACAACAGCAGGCTCTCGATGAAATACCGATTGCAATTGAGGGCGAGGAGGGCGTGAAAGTTCAGAGGTATATTTTTTATTCTGTATGCGTTATATCTTGCGTAATTGATTTTCCATTATTTTTCACCACCCTCTCTTCTAACTACATAGTACACATGTTGTGCGCATCACCAATTTTCCATAGTATAAGTAATTTGTTATATACAATTGATATTATTATTAGTGAATATTTATATATAAAAATATATATGTATATCTATATGTTTTCTGAACAATGTTTATAAAGATAACAAACAAAATATTTTTATAGTTAAAAAGGCATGTTCTGTCATGATATTTTTCCTTGGTTGTATTTGTGTGAGTGTTTAACTATTTTCCTGCTATGCCTCTCCCACGCGCATGCCATGATTGTTAAGAGAATTCGTATCACAGGGAGCGCTTTTCATTCTCTTCGCTGTAGTCTGTAGTATTGCATAGTATAATGACATTTTTGTCCTAATTTATTTTTCTGAAGTATTTTTTCTTGAGATTATTTGAAATTGCATATTAATTTGAATAGCTATTACGTAATAATCCTGTTTCAAATAATCAACATATATTATATTGAAGAAATATGAAATCCCGTGGTCAAAATTTCATGTTTTGTACTAGCATTTTGTAATACTATTGACCAAAATCTCAGTTATTTTTAAAAATTAAGTAATACAAATTACTTATATATAAAAAAATTAAGTAATTTTTACTTTACAAAATAAAAAAAGTCGTTTGACACAAATTTTAGAAAAATAGGGTTAAAGTTATCCTATTATCCGACTACCCTTAAAGAAGATGGAGGAAAATGTAATTCTTCGTATTTTGTCTTCATTAGGGGGTTGAGATGTGTAATAAAATTAATTATAAAATGTAAAGGGGGGTACAAACAACAGTACCATTTTGGGGCCAGTAGAAAGTTTAAAGATACAAAATTAAAAAAATAAAATATTATTATGTTTTTTGTATTATTTCAACGCAAAGCACATGTTAACTGAAGAAGAAAAAATATATGTAAAAATGCACTTGGCCATATAATAAACAAATAATGGATTACTCAGATGTTTGTTGGCAGTAGTTCTGAAATAGCCAAATAGGCAAATACTAGCATTGGGAAAATGTGAAACTGAAAACTTTTTAGTGATGAATTAAAAATTAACTTAAATGTACCTGATTGAAAAAGTTGTGTGTAGTTCCAATTTTAATAGACGTATTACAGTAAAATATGTACACGATCTATATCATCAATTTTTAGAGAAGAAAGTCCGGTTTCAGTAATTTCTAGAATTTTATTTCAACTAACTTCTTTTTTTGTATTATAGAAATAAATTTATATAATTATAAATATGTTAGATATTTTTTTTAAATACATTCTTACATTCTCTAATTATTATAAATACATAAAAAAATATTTACAGACGTGTTATCTTTTAAACAAGTAAAGATGCCATTCATTAAAAATACGCATGTTGGATTTTGTGTTTATTTCTTGTTTTCGCGTCATGTGACGTCAAAAAAAATTACACGAAGTTTTTTTACCGAACTTTGTCGAAGTCATGGTCCTTTTCAATACACATTTTTTATAATAAAAATCAATTGTTTCTTTGTGTTGAAATAAATGCTAACGTTGTAACTTTTTTAATCTTGGATATAAATATATATTTTTTAAAATACCCTGTTTCGCGAGATCTTTTATAAACGAGATTTTAAAGTATTCCCACTAAGAAGTACCATAAAATAAATAATATGCTTAGACAAGAATACTGAATACTATAATTTAAGAATAAACACTTTATACATAATAATCCATTTTACCCATATTTTTCCAGCCCAACTAAAGCAGGAGGTATGTTTTCGAATGTTAAATCTCAAATGACAGGCTGGTTGGGAAACGCTGCGATCCCGACAATGCCTTCGATGCCAGCAATGCCTGCAATGCCAGCTATGCCAGGTATGCCTGCAATGCCTTCAATGCCATCTATTCCCGGTCTCAGGAAGGGAGCCGCAGGCGAAGATGGTCTCATTAACGAGGGTGCTATAACAACTCCGGGTGCCGACGGTGCGGTCGGTGGACTAGATGCTGCTGGCGGTGGTGATGATGAAGACAGATCTAGGTATATTAGGTATGGGCCCTGCATTAATGATGGAAAGGAAATGGTATTTTTTTTAACAAATCTTGTTCTAAAAATCTTTCTTTAAATGCAATTCTTAGTATTTATTACTACATACAATATTACATATTAACTAACAAACTATAGTTTCTTATAATTTAAGGCCGCGAGCTTAGCTGTTATATGCGTTAAACTATTTTTTATAAATATATATCATGTTACATAAATTTTAGTATGTTTAATTGAGTTTAACATCAATTTTGATAGAGCAAGCTCATGATTCGCTTATGGCCATATTGTTAAAACATCATATTAGTTGTTTATTTATGTACCGCATAAAGGTGTTTTTGTTATAAAGTCTAGGTGACTAAAAACATAGGAACAATATTATTTTAAAAAATATCGAAAACTGTTTTATTTAAAATTGGTAATGATATGTTAGATAATATATTATTATAGCACTAATTGTATACAATATTATTGCACACACATATATTTTTGTATGATTCAAAATTTATGTTTGAGCACCATTCCCATAACTTAACTTAGCAACAGCTGCTGTATTTCTGCAAAATGATATACAGTTTTTTTGCTGTTCTCTTCGAAATGTCCTTTTCGACAAATTTCAAATCCCCACTGCTCCAATTTTTCCTTTTTTTAATTCTATGCAATCGATTTTTAATTGCAATACAAACACTAAGTTAATAAACACCGAGTTGTACATAAATAGATATATTTTGTTTTTCTATTATGTTTTTCAATTTTTGAATAATTTATATTATACACTTTTCACATTTTTATCAAAATAACAACCCTCATTTTTGTATGGCCCATTAATCGCCCATGAAAATTTTAGCATATAAATGTAGTGTGTTGGGTTTGATGTGTTCCGGTTAAATATTTTTTTTTTATTTCATATACATGCAAGTGTAGTTATATAAATTATAACTTTTAACTTTTTTGTGTATGGAATGAAAAAAAAATTGTGCATGTGCTTGCTTGCGTTCTATAATTTGTAATTATGTAATTTATTTTTATTTTAATTCAAAAAACATTAATATTTTGTGACATTGCTATGCCGATCTAACATCATTTTTAAATGTCGTTTTGTAGAAAAAGTCGAATTCTAGAATATTTTATTACTTTATTTTAATAACGTGTTTCTAAAATAGATGTTTCGTTTCCAATTTTTAACCCATGGGTTATTTGCTCCTCAGTTACTCACAAACGATTTCGGAAGATACCACATACTATTACTTATTAGCTATCAATTAATAATTAGCAACTCTTTTTTTACCAGAAATAAATATAAAAAGTAGAAAAGCGTTTCGTTTGTTTCGACAATAACAATTCTTTACTTCCAATGTGGATTTAGCGTAAAAAGAAAAACTTTCGAATGTATACAATGACGGACAAGTAATTAGAAACGACTTATTTTTTGAATTCTTTTAAAATATATCAAATCGTTTATTTTTTTAGATATTTTCTGCCAGGAGTGTATCCGTATAGCTAGTATATATTTTTTGAGTCCGAAAATAGCAAAGGTTTATTTTAACGGTTAATGGTCAATTTTAAAAACACATAATGGATCAGGACAGCTAATTGGAGATTTGTGTGCGGTTATGATTTCTTTAATGCATTGTATATATTTTTTTAATAGTGTACAAATATTTTAAAATTTTAAAATTCTTTTTTTCCTTATTAAAATCAATCATAACCATAGCCGAGTGGGTTAACGCGTTGGCCTGGCTTATGGGAAGTCACCGGTTCAATCCCGGCCGGCAGACCAAAGTGTTTTTCGAATGTAGCTCTTTAAATCAGTAATAAAGGAACATTAATGCCATCAATTAACACATACATACGCACACTGCATAGAACAAAAAGTGTATGCTGGCGTTAAGGATTCACGATTCCGATGTAAAGAGATATGTATCTCAAACATATGCGCATTTGCCCTTGTTGTCGCGTCAGGGCAAATTAAGACTCCTAACCATATATATATTTCTTTCCGATTTTTTTAATTCAAGTGTAATGCGGAGGCAACATCGTCGAAAAAATCCAATATAAATTAATTTATATTTTGCAATTTTTCAGCCCTACACGTAAGGATTTTTTTTTAAAACATACAAACCGTTTTATAAGCGACCCACCCTAATGTGTAGACGTAGCGAAAATCGTTTAAAAAAAGTTTTTTAAGTAACACAATTGTAATATTTTGAAATGAAATGAATATGTAAATAATACTCAATATTTAAAATAAATAAAACAAATAGCGCCCACAGTGGTGCAATAGCCGAGTGGGTTAACGCGTTGGCTGGATTATTGAATCAATGTTTTTGCTTAGTATTAAAAAAATAAAAATAAAATGGGTACAGGGGGCTAGGTTTTGTAATATCAATCGATAAGTAATTTAAATATTTATTATTTAAAGAAAGGAAACAATTCCAAATATAAAGTTAAATGTTTTTTTTTTTTTGTATTTTTGTCTATTGATCCGTATTTGGGACACAGGGCATCAGCAACAAATTTGCGGAACTGGACACAGTTGGCGGCCAAAGCATCGACTGTGCGCCTCCACGTCGTTTTCGGTCTACCTCTGCTACGACTTCCTTGCGGGAAGATGTCAATGTATGTTCCACCTTCAAGATTTAACAAGCTTCCGAGGTAGAAGAATTTGTGAACAATCTTAATGGATTCACCGTTGAGTTGGCTGCACCCGTTCGCTTGTGTTATTCCGCATTTCCTTCGACTTCTTTGCGTTGATCCGACTAGGCTTGCAGACATCGCAAGAATCTCAATTTAGTTGATTGTTCCATAACGATTCAAAGGGTATTTGATCAATGCACGAATACCCTGTTCGGAACCCTTCTTGTTGGCGCCGCAGGGTTCTTTCGATATGGAACAGTACACTCGCTAAGATAACCATTGCCAGGATCTTGTAGACCACGGTCAGTAGAGATATACCTTTACAGTTATCGCAGCTGCCCAAGTCACCTTTCTTGGGCAGCTTAACGATTATTCCTACCTTCCAAGCCTCAGGAATAGACTCGTCCTCCCATGCCTGTACTAGCATGGGGAGTAGGTTTGACGAGTTCTATTGGGCTTCGGCTTCGGCTGCTTTGCCGGAGGCTAGGCTGGCTATAGCATTAGATATTTCAGTTTGACATCCACCTTCCAGAAAGTGGTTGATTGCTGTTTACCAGAGCTGCTCTAGTTCGCAGTTCTCTGCAGAATCGTTGCTTGACTTCAGGATTTTTAGTCTAGCAACGTGAAGGGACTGCAATCGATTAGGTCGCCTTTGCACTATAAGGTGGTGGTCGCTCTCAACGTCTGCTCCGCGCCTGTTCCTCACGTCAAGTAGACACTTTCGCCACCTTTTGGAGATGGCGAAGTGGTCTATCTGGTTCTCCGTCTCGCCTTCAGGGGAACCCATGAGACTTTGTGGCAGGTCTTGTGGGGGAAATATTTGCCAGTGATTAACAATTGTTGAGTCGAGTCGCTCATCCGCAAACATAGTCCGAACGTTCCAAAATCCAACTCGTGCCTGGTGTATGCAGCCATGGGTCGTCGTAATTGTTCCAGTCCGCATTCGAGTAATTGACGATTCGTTAATAAAGAGAGATTCGGGAGAACGGTATATGGCCATTTAGCCGAATGCGCCCGCGATTTAAACTACGGATTACTAAAGATTACTCAAGATTCTCAAGATTATTTACACATAATCTTTTCTATTCAAGATTTGTTATTATTTGTCCAACGGCTTTCGGCCAAACGGCATTCGGCTAAACGTAGAAGTATTTGACGACTCAGTTTTCAGATATATATGAGACTTTAGAAACTAATTTGACAGTTCACAATCGTTTCTTCCCACATAATACTTGGAATAAGGAAATATCAATGTACATGATATGAAATAATAAAAATTCGTTAACAATTATTTGCACATTTTAATTTTTTTATTTAAAATGATTAAAATTGTGTAATTTTTGAAGATTTTAAAAATATTGTTTCTGTAAGAACTCAATTATTATTATTAATAATTGAGTTCTTACACATTGGGTTCTACAACAAAAAACTGCGTGAGAGATTCTCTTACGTAAGGACTGCTATGATTCGTGTACATTTTAAGAGACGTCGTATACGCATGAGAATGTCTTATGCAGTTTGACGTTTTTTGTGATTGACCCCATTATATTGCTTTTTTTAATTTTTTATTTATTTATCTTAAAAACTTTCTGTCAATTTAAAAGTGTTATACATAGAATACATACGTAAATTTTATTATTATTACTCAGAATATAAGCTTCTATTATAATTTGATGTCTTAATAGTTTTGAAAAAATAACAAAAATATGTTTTGTTTGCTTAGCCCAATGATCATGCCTTAAATTGTTATACTCTGTATGTAGACTGTGTATATGTATAGTATATACAGTATATATGGTAAGAATTATGTAATATATTTAAGTTTAAGTAGTTTTTTATAATTGTATATAGTTCATATTTAGACATTTATGTTAATTATCGAGACTTCCAAAAGCATATTCTCAATTCTCATAATTATTTGTTTCTACAATTATAGTGCAACAGAAGGTGCCGATTCTGCATCGGGAACTGCACCTGGTACTCCGACCGACGAAAAGGCTGGGCAGGTCGGAATGGGTACGTTTGTGAAAATCAAAAACATTAAATAATGGTTATTCTAATGTACCGCTTTGTGTTTATATAGTGACCACAAAGGTCACGCAGGGAGCTAAAACTTTTGGATCATTTTTGTACTCGGCAGTTAACAAAGCCGGTGCAAAAATAAAAGAGACGGTCAAGGATAACGTAAGTATCTGAACTCTCAGGTTGAATATCGTTACTATTTATTTGTATGTATACTTTTAATTTGAGTTTTTAATGGTTAGTTTCATGGGGTTCGGATATTGCTTATAATTATTTATACATAATTATTTATTATATTTGCACAAGCAAAACACATAATTTAATGAATTGCTCTTACACTCACAATCAACTGGTATAACACATAACAAAAAAATATATATATATACCATTTCAGCACATCCTTGGAGAGTTTAGCAAAGAACAGGAGGCATTTATCAAAGGACAAGGTTCAGGTGCTGAAGCAGCCGTTTCACCATGGGTTGGTCACCAGAATGAAGCTAAGGTTAAAGAAGAAATACTTAGTTTGTCTTCCGTAAGTATTGTCGTTATTTCGCATGCTTTAAATTAAAAATGATAACCATTAATAATAATTCATGTAGGATCGTCGAAACTTTGTTAGAGCTCCGCCTGCTGGTGTAGACTTTAACTTTGACTATGATACTTCATATCCAATTGCTGTGGCAATTATGGGAGAAGATGTTGCTCTGGAAAAAATGCGGTTTGAATTGGTGCCAAAGATTATTACAGAAGAGAATTTCTGGCGCAACTACTTCTACCGCGTTTCCCTTATCTGTCAAGCCGGAGATCTTGGAACACTTGGTCAAAGCGAGGACAACGAAGGTAATTATTAATAAACATGTATTTTTATAATTAAATATGGTGATTCAGACATAGAATTTCTTCAAAAAATAGAATCGTAATGTTTGAAACATTGTTCTACGGCTAAATATGAATTGGTTGCTCTAGATGACTCAATAAACTATATAAACATGTCTGAATCACCGTATATATATACATTTAGTTACTGAGTTAAATTATTTTTGTTTTTATCCTTTAGTTTTAAATTCATTGTCCCAAAAGTCCGAGACAAAATCAGAACCCACAAATAATAAATTGGGCAAAGATCGAACGAATAGTGAAACTGAATTTGTTTCGGACACATTTCAAACCAGTGAAAAAGATTTGGAAGAGGTTAAAGCTGGCATGAAGATGCTTGGCATCGATACGCTAGCGCAGCAGGCCAGGACTGGTAAGCCTTTTGTCCATTAATTTGCACAGTTTGCTCAGCTCATTTAATTGTAAAGTAAAATTTTCAATATTCAAGTGTAAATACTAAATACCAAAATGTGCGTTTTCTATATAAAAGTACATATTGCATAATATGACTTAAATGTCCATGTTATAATAATTCTCCTTATCTACGGGGACTCACAAAAGTTTTAGTACAGAAAATGTAACATTTGAAAAATTTATTTATTAAAAAATATACAATACTCGACTGATAGTCTTCCTGTAAGAGGAAATAAGTTATTGATTTATAATGCACATCAGTGCAGTGGGTCTATTCTGAGTGAGTCACTTTTTCAAAAGTTTGTCACTTTGTCGAAAACGTTATCCGCAGTACAGAAAGTGAGCCACCTGCTACTGCCAAAATCTGCAAATGACATTTCAATGCGGCTAATTTCGAATATAATTTTACTCAGGGACGTCGGTACAAACAGTGAATGATTTACAGATAAGACTGGCTCTAGAGCTTTATACGTAACCTAAACATTATTAAAACATGAAAAATTATTATTATAAATATAATAATAAATGTATATTTGCAAATGCACCACAAGGGCTTCAAAATACTAACCCATAAATAAAAACCTTATAAAATAGCAAGTAATTGCATACAAATATAATTAACTAATACATAAATTCATATTTATATACTTTGTTTTAATCGTTTAAAAATAATGTATAAATATCAAGGTATGTATTAAATAAATATGTTTATATGCAATTACTTGATATTGATGTTTGCATAATTGCAATTTGCCTTCGCACGTACAACATACAAGCTGACAATTCTTAGTGACAGAGTCACTTTTTTCTCTGTGGATAGCAATTTTAGTACAAGTGTCCTGCCGGTGGTGGTTTTTGATGTTCGAAGTGACTAGTGAGTCATGAGCCACTAGTTACTCACTCAGAATAGGCCCACAGTTCTTATTTCGGATTCAATGTGATCGAACAAAATAAAAAAAACATCCCGGTGCAAATTTGCATTACGAAAACTTGTGTGAGTCACTTTCGGTGATATACTTCATATTAATATACTTCTTCCTTCATCATCCTACATAATCCTTCATTATCCTTCATATATATTTTTAAACTCCCTGTTCTTGTGTTGTTATTGAGCGTTGTAGATTTAGTTCAGTGTTATAATTAAATATGTGTAAGTGTTTGTTTTTGTGGAATAATTATACATTTTAAAAAAATCATCTAGTTTGTGATTATGTTTAATGTATATTAAATATTAAAAAAAAAAATATGATTTTCATAAGTTCCTTCCACTATAAAACTCTCACTCACGTACCTGCTAACCCTAAGAAGTAAATAAACCTCAAAATTAATATATGTTTTCACGCATTTTTTTAACCCACACACGCAGCTCAAGATTACTAGGGTGGAAGTTCTGCGCGCAAGAAAAAGTTTTTCATTCTAAACACAAAATGATACAACTAAAAACTATAACTACCTTTCATTTCTGTTGTTTCATTATACATTTAAACTGTCAAAATAATTTCAATAATATGATTCTGCTTAAAATTAATTTTCCTTTTTGTATATTTTTTCCATAACCCTTGCCTAACTCCTTGTTCATACATGTTTTGCATACTATTATCAAAATTCTTTAATTAAACATTTTTGTTATACTTCATAAGTGATCGGTGGTTGTCTACGTTATTATTAGTCAAATGTTTTATTCAAATAATACGTCAGAAACATGGCATCAACTTAAACCGTACATTTCAAATTACATAGTATAATTACCATTTAAATCGTGTTTCTCGTCAGTGTCATATAATATAATCTATATTATCGATCATACATGCAAATTGTACTTAAGTGTTATATATAAACTGTTACTTTTTCAATGCAATGTTAAAGCCCACGCACACACACAGAAATTTATTCTCGAACTCTAACCAGATCATATATTCCTTACCCATCTTTTTCTAGTTGTCTTGTACTTTACTAACATATATGTACAAAAAACCCACAAATTTAATATAATTTAAATTTAATATAAAAAAATCTGAAAAGATATGAACATAATATTTTAAAACAATACCAAACAAGAAAAAAGTGACAATACTTAATTAAACCTATCGATTCAGTTTATGTTTTTTACAAGCATATTTTAAACTTTAATTTGTATTTGTTTTTTTTTAATTTTTTTTAATTTTTTTTTATTTAATATTCGTTCATCTTTCTGTTTATGATATCCAAAACAGTTTCCGCAGTCTTTTTTTTCTTGAATTCAAATTAAAATAATGAAATTTCATAACCAATTATTATTCAAGTTTTGAAAAAATCAACTATTTTAATTCATATTAAAACAAATCATCAAAAAATCATCATTCCACATCAACTTGAACAAAAACCACCAAAAACACTTCCTCTAACGTCGCACGCGCTTCACAGAGGAACAGTGGGAAAAGGATTTGGAAGCTGAACTTCAGGACTTTGAAGTCGTAACGGACGAACCTGGAGACAGCTCATTGACATCAGCAGACAAAAAACAACAAAACTCGGATTGGGAACGGGACGTCGAGGATTTGCTCGGCGATTGTGTGGATTTAAAATAAATGTAGACTAATTTATTTACACATTTTAATTTATTTGAAAAATTATATACTTGTTTAGATTGTATAAAAAAACATATAATATTACAAATCACAAAACAAAAACGAACACTGTAAACACATCATAAATATTTCTGTTGAATTGTACATAAATGCGAGCACAGAACCTTTTTTGTGGATCTTTGGTGTTAACGCATTATCAATATTTACATAAATATATACAGTTACATACCAGTCAGCAGCAGTCAATATAGTTTTAAAGTATCATCCACTATAAACAGGATGCACTTATAAAATCTGCTCCGTTCCATTCATTATAATTTATATTTATCTGATCTGTAACAGTAAATAACAAATATAAATATTGAGTTTTCAGATGCAATACACACATACTGTTTTATTAAAAATATATTATAAGGCCTCTTGTTATTATTAAGCCAACATTTGTATCACATCATACAAATCTGAAATCATACATCATTATAGCCACCTTCATCTAAATGTATATGTATACTTCAAAAATGTCCCTCTGAACTTGTGTGTTAAATAATTGTATTTTATTGTACATTCCCGCATATTCTTATATTATTATATGTGTATATGCATTTGAATAATATAATGTTCCCATATGTATATTGTTGGCCATTTGCCTCCTTTCGATGTGTAACTTTTCAATGCCTGGATGTTACAAATCGAAACTCAACTCCCAACGTCGGGGTCATATGACCAATCATATACTGAACTATAATGATATTTAAATGAATAACTAAATTTTCTTCCATATTTTATTACTCACGTGTGTTACATTGTTTCTGCTACATATAGAGTGTATAATGTTTATATACAACTAAATATACTTTATATATATGCATTTTTCTAATTTTAGCAATCCAAATTCAAAAGTTAAACATAAAAAATGGAAAAATAGCATATTATGAACTTTATTGTATATT
>JANSTU010002405.1:0-18594 GCA_027564075.1 Bolitophila hybrida
GGCGGAAATTCGAACTTTTGGCAATTTTCCAGTGAGGAAAACCACTACCTACGAATCGATTGCAAAAAACCGCGACCATCTAGCTCCATCGGAAGGGGTCAAACTTTAACCGTCAGTCAATCAGTCAGTCAGTCAGTAGTCAGTCAGTCAGTCAGGACTCATCTGGTTGTATATTATATAGATTCTAATATTAAAAGCCGAGCATTATTCATGGCCACAAATAATGGAAATAGTGGGTTTTATCCAGCTTTCGGCTTTTTTCATACTTCTAGGTTCCAGTTCAGTTTAGGTTCCAGTTCCAGTTTAGCAAATGTTCGATAATTAAGTCAGACTTTTAATATACCATATAAATGCATATAAACGCAAGCCTCAATGTCAAACTCACATTATATCAAAATCAAATCCACAATTTAAAAATATAAAAAAAAACATTTATGCAATCACCTTTTTGATTTTGTTTGCACATATTATTTAAACAAACAAATACTCTGATTGTTTTGAATATAGGAATGTGCCTATTGAGTGCCATTAAGTGTTCCAGTGTTGAAACTCTATAAATCTGCATTTAAGCATTATGTAATAGTAATATGGACGTCTCCGTAGATCGATGGGAAAAGCACGAAACATCAATAAAAAAAGACAGATATTACTCAATAATAACAAATCACATTTCATGGCCAATTCACTGAGATATTTCTTGCAATTTATTGCTGCTACTTAAAAAAAGGACACTTAGATATCTATATTTTATTTTATTAAAAGTCGAAAATACATGTTTCATGGCACGCAGGCATCTTCATTTTTATTGAGAACCAGTTTGTGCTCTCAACGATTGTATCGATTGTACTTCTGTTTCTCTGGAGCATTGGGCATTGACAGGAATAGTGTTCCAGTGTTTCGTTGTCCATGTTGCATCCTCTACATAATTACGACATTATAGCTCGGAGATCAAGTTGTTTGTTGTTTTTTTAAGAAGGATTTGTGCACCTAGAAGAATTGCATGCATATCTGCTTGCAATACCGTATTTTCACTATTTGAAAATATTCCTGCACCTGATTTGCCATCCATTCTAGATCTATCAGTGAAGATAGTTAAGCAACTTCCTGTGAAGTGACTTTCGTTTTTCCATTCCTTCCGTTTACGAGAAATAATTTTTTAAAGGAGTGTAGCAGTTTTATAATGTCAGTTTTCATAAAGAGATTTCTTTCTATTTGATACCTTGAGATGGCCCTTTACGCCTTAAATATATTTGTTTTTATTATTATTTTATCTTTTTCAATATTTAACAAATATACAGGGTGGTCCGGTTCAAGACGCTAATCCGTTCTACAAATTGTATGGGAGGGTGGATCTTTTTAATTAATTTTTGTTTTGTTTGGAGTCGTACATATATACAAACATTTAATAATAACTTCGTCAAAATTTGTTCAAACTTTGTTTTGGAGATAATTTTTTTTTTAATACTCCTTACGCAGTTATGATTTTCATAAAAATCGATTTTGTTTTATTGCATTTTTGTAATGTACATAGGTATATTCAAAAGTATACGCACAAAATTTGAAGTCGATCCGAGAAATACATTCAGAGTTATACCTATATATGTAGAGACGCCTCGGTGCGTTTGAAAGTAGGTCCGGTTGGGCCAGAGTCATGGTGTTCTTGGCAGCGATCAGACAAACTGACCGAATTTTAGCACAATTACCAGCCATTTAAGCGAGATATTATTGGAACGATGTGTAGGCGGCTTTACGCAAAATACTAACGAGAGTTACAACCAAAATTACGCCGAAAATCATTCCGAGTGTCTTAAAAATTGTTCAAATGGCCGCAAATATCGCCGCCGATATGTTTAATTAAGGTTTAATTTCACTTTTGTATCATATGAATGCAATGGGACTGTATTTGGAGCCCAATGCGCATGCACATGTACAAAAGGAGGACGAAGAGCGCGTCACGCTATCCGAGCGAAAAGCGTACGAGGCGACACGAGAGGGAAAGATGGCTCGAATACAGCACGATGTTTAATTTCTGGAGGCTGCTGAAGGAATGGAGGGTTTATTATATGGCCCTGGAATAGACGACGATGTGAAAAAAACAATATTTTTATAAAAAAAAACTTAAGCTATATTTTCTTTTATGATAACAAATTATAGAATGTACCACATAAAACTAAATCGGTTTATAATACAAGCGTTTTAATAAAAATGTCGTTCGAATGGAAAAACACCCAATATTACGTTGTTTTTGTTTTTTTTTGATATTGTATACAATTTATCTAGTTTTTAGTTGTGTATTATATTTGTATGTTTAAATAGGTATTTTTAATTTGTTTTGTAATTAAATAAAAATTTCTCATTGGATCCTGTAATCTATTGTGGGACATAGGGCCAGTGTGCGATGCCGCACAGCGGATTCATTGACCGTTACGGTAGTCAGCTCATGCTGTTTGTGCTGTGCTACTCCTATTTGAGCTATTGTGCTTTAACACTAACAACACATCCCCCCGATGGTTAGGAGTCTTAATTTGCCCTGAAGTGACTTAACAACTTTGCAGGCCAAATGCGCATATTTTTGAGATATCTCTATGCACCGAGATCTATCTTGCTATTTATATTCGGAATCGTGAATCATCAACGCCATCATAAACTTATTGTTCTATTCAGGGTGTGTGTGTGATTTAAAGTGCTACATTCGAAAACATGGGAGTCGCTGTAGAAAAAAACCAAAAAGATTTCATTTCTGGACATGTTCAGCGAGGCCCCAACGATGCCATTTTTGAATTTCATTTTTTTTAAAACGTTAGCGCTTAAAGTCGGCCATTAGGTAGAAAAAAAAGGAAATAAGAACGTTGGGGCCTCGGCATATATGTGTAGAATGTCTTTGCGAAAGTAGAAATCGATCGGTTGCATATTCGCAGAGATCTGATGGACACCGACTTCGAAAACAACATTTCGAGAAAAAAGTTTAAAGTTTTAAAGTGTATAAGATGAGAATTTTCCGAAAACTTAATAAATCATATCTCCGTCAATTCTTCACCACATTACTTGAAATTTTTAACACAATACTTCTTTATACTATAGAATAAAAAATTGTAAAACCCTGTAAGTCCAAAGTCGCAAAGGACCAAAAAAGTGATCATCCCTAGTAACTCATCTCACCAATTTAACTAACTAACTTTTTGTCTAAGGAGCTAAATATTTAAACTCACTGACTTTGCATATTAAAACACTGACTTGTAAGTACTATTTGAAGATGTCCTACTTCGCTTATGTCCAACCAAAACATAATAATCAACACCAGTGTTCCGAACCGAACAAACAAAACACATCTAAATTACACCGCAATCATTTTTTTTTAAAGTGACGTCAACAGGGACATATTTCCCCAATTGACCTTTATTTAAATCTTTTCAATATTACATTGTCATTGTATAAAAAATAAAAAAAATAGAAAAAACTCAATTATACAAATTAAAAAAAAATACAAAAATACAATCAAATAAAAAAAATTAAAAAAAAAAATAACAAACATATCAACCTAAAATTTAAAAACATTCAAGAATATTCTGTCAAGCTCGTAATACAATATGACTAAGCACCAACCGAACAAGTCCGTGCTGCTTTTACCAAAATATGATTTCTGTTGTATGGTTCACTATGATCACATACTCTTACCACTATTATAAATAAATCAGGATTAACTTAAAGACCGTGTGATCCTCCGAAAGCTTCACGGGAAAAATTGAAATCAAAGTGAGTATCGATGTCATTAAAAGCTTCAGACATTCTATTTATAGACTCAAGTCCATAATTAGCTCTATCCTCAAACGTAAGAAGACATGTGAACGAGTCGTTCTGAACGTGACATTGAAATCTAAAAGAGATAGCAAATTGGGAGCGTCGATCCGATCACATAACAGATTAAACAAGAAAAAAATTTCTGCATTTTTACGACGAAAAGAGAGAGTCTCCAGATACATGAGCTCGCATCGAACGATAGGGGGGGACGACATAGTCATCGACTCGTCTTCCCTGTCGACGCAGTGCATATAGCAAGAAACGTTTCTGAATAGATTCAATTCTATTTGAATGCACCGCGTAACTGGGATTCCAAACTACTGATCCGTATTCCAAATCAAAACAATTTAACGGACGATTCGATACTCTCCGGTCGGTAGTCAAAAATCAAGAGAAAACTCTTTTTCTTCAAGTACTTAAAATCCCCTCTTTCCTCGATATCTTCGGACTGGATGGAGGGGGGTTTTCGTCTACGAAACACGATCCACATGGCGAGCTGCTTCGTTCGGCCGAAACCGTCGGTTAATGATCTGACTCCAGAACTTTCTATGTAGTTTTGCGGCTATACAATTATCAAACAAATCAACAGATTCTGTTCAAAATTATTATCTTTGATCTATATTTAATTCCTGGCACATAACACATCAATATAATAAGATAATAATGAAGATAAAAGTGCTTGCTACGAACTACATATAAGTCATTGAAGTGGCATCGTACTCGTACTTAGCAGCAGGCTTATTCAATGAAGGAAATTCATCTCTACTGATGGTCATGAACGATTCAGAGATTGTAGTAGGCACCCAAAACTGTAATTCCGCCAAAAAAAACCAGAGCTTGAGCCGACAGAATCGATGTAATTAATTGAAGTCGAAGAACATCGCTTAAGCTAAATCGTTTGTAACGATTTGCTCAAATAAAGCATCAGCGAAATAATATTTTCTTGATTTACAAATTCTGTGTTACTGATTGCGAGCAGTAATTATATAGATGATGGGTATTACGTTAGAGATGCTCCCTGTTTCTCCCTTCAACCCCGACCCCTAAAAAGTCTATAGGAGTACTGAGAAATGCTCCTACTTAAAGGGAGATAGGGTCAAAAATTTGGCAAAAAAGGGGATTATTGTTTTTTGGAAACATGAAGAGGGAGGTAGGGGTGATTAGTATGAAATTAATATTAAACTATATGTATTCTTAATACCTTTATTTGATACCAATCCACCCACCCTTCTATTTCACATTACCCCAAAAACGATTATCTCTCTCTTTTTACTCAATCCTATCCCCCTTTAAGTAGGACCGTTTCCCAGAACTTCAGGTATACTTTTGCCCAAAATTATAATGGATGTGTTCCAATCTATATATATTGTTAAGAATGTAGTAATTTCCTAATTTTAATGTGGTTGCGCTAGCTTGTCATGGCGGAGTTATGAAATTCATAGTGACAGTTCCCCAATTTATTACAGAATATTTGTGCAAAAGAAAAGTTTTCTCATAAATTGTTCCTCAAATCTTCTTATTTTCCTCCAAAGAAATGATTAGCTTAGCTGACAGTAACAGCTGTATTCTAGAACTTCAGTTCAGTTCGGTGTTTTGTTATATGAATTAGATGTGTGGCCAGAATACGATGATCCGGAAATTTGTAAATGACAAAAATAATGAAATATCTTTTGTGATTTGGAAGAAAGGGACATTCATGCCATCAATATACATAATACACTCGCATCCTGTATAGAACAATACGCGTATGACGGAGTTAAAGATTAACAATTCAGAATAATAAGGCTAGATATATCTCGGTGAATCGAGATATATCAAAAATCCTGAAAGTCATTGATTCTGGAACTATGTTCCATGAAGCCAGTATGCTGACAAAAATCAATGAAATTAGATAAGAATAGACTAACACGATAAATGAAATAAAATGTCATATTCTTACCAAAAAAGGATCACTTTTATAAATTAAAAAAACATTAATTTAAAATAAACAAAATATTACTGTGCATCCAATTCGTAGAGTACGTCGTGCTCAATCATTCCGCTGTGTACAAGAGGTGTAAGTGCGAATATACATATGTACTGACAAGCTTATTACACATACTATAAAAGTATAAATAATGGTTTCTATATAAAATATATATTATTATTGAATTTCCGCCAATCGAACAGTACACAAACACACAGAAAAACATACGTACACACATTTTGGCGAGAGGCGACTCGTGTCTGAAATAATTCAAGTGTTTTGATGTGGCTAGCCAGTCGCCAGTACGCCCTGAACATTATTTATCATGTATTTTTTCTATAACGAAACGTAAACAGTGAGCATGGGCTTAACGAAATCATCGTAAAGAAATATTATATAGTTTATAGATTTTGTAGAATTAGTTTGTATAATCTATAATGTTTATGCACTCGAATGTATAGGTACAGTTTCTGTAATACATATGTACAGAGCGATTACGATACAGAAACGTCTAAATATTACACAGATTACAGTATTTTAAAGGATATACATTTAAATTAGTTTGAAACAATTTTCTATGTAATTTTTGTATGGTATGTTTTATGTTATGTTTTATGTTATGTTATACTCTCAATGGATCCTGTAATCCCTTGTGGGACATAGGGCAAGTGTGCGATATCGCACACCGGATTCATTGATCATTACGGGTTGCTATGCTACTTCTATTGGAGCTACTGTGCTCTAACACTCACCGCACATGAGCTAAATCTATGCACCGAGATCTATCTTGCTATTTTATATTCGGAATCGTGAATCATCAACGCCATCATCATACACGTATTAATAGCAAGAGGAACCTACTGATTTAAAGTTCTACATTCGAAAAACACTTCGGTCAGCCGGCCGGGATTGAACCGGTGACCTCCCATAAGCCAGGCCAACGCGTTAACCCACTCGGCTATGGCTATGGTTATAATACAAATTGCATTTAATAAATCTCTAGGAAGATTTGAATAAGTATTATATGATATATAATGAATAAGGTTTTTAATTAGTCAATATCATAAAGATCGTAGGTTATAATATAAAGTTTATTTTTATACATGTGAAAAATATGTTTATTCTAATCATTTTTGTTTTAAAATAATGAGATAAATTTAGTATACTGTTAAATGGTTTTTCTAAATATATTTTCCCACAATTGGGAACATAAAATCGTGCATGTCAACAATGTGAACATGAACATATCTCGTAAAAATGTTTGTGTGTTCCATTAAAATCCGCCAGACATTAAAAGTTCAAAATAACTCGGGCAAGTATTTGCAACCTTGCAAACAGGATACAATGTAATACGATGTCGCTTTTGCGCAAACCAGATGCAGCATGCCTGATAAGACGATTTGATCTATTTACAGTCGCACATAAATTGTGGCTTTTGGCGTTACTTACTTATTATGTTTTATACATATTTGATGTTAAACTTTTTTGGATTATTTATATTTTCACCAATGATGAAAAGTTTGATATTTGTGGTTCTTTTAAATAATTTGTATATTTTAAATATAATTATATTTTAGTTTATTTTTTGTTATTATTTTAATTATTTCTTTCAATGGATGCGCGTCGACCCCGAAATTATTAAACATCACATCTTAAACTTCTCTGTAAAGTGTACAAAGTCCCTGGCTGTGATGCCAAAAATAAACAATGTTTCTTTTATTAAGTTCGATTCGCACGTGTCTTGCAATATATACCATAAATATATGCTTTCACGAGTGCTTATTTATAATACATATAGCATTGTGAATGTTGGCAAAGCAAATATTTCTATGAAGAAGAGTTGCAGAATAGAAAAACCATCATAACAAACAAACAGGACATAAAGTAATATACATATAGATAGCGAAATTATTGAGTAAGCTCAGGGACACGATGAAAATATGATAAAGATGCGTACAGATTTTTCAAGTCGCCCGAACGTCGCGACGTTTATTATTGCAATAGTCTCTAAATCAAATGTGTGTGTGTTAAATATATATTAGGGTGATTCAGCATACCATGTAAGAATAATTATTTTCTACTTTTCGATTAATTGCTTTTTGTGTTCGTTTTTGTATAAAACCCCTACAAGATAGAAAAAAATCTGTCGTGATTAACGACTTAAAAAATATAAAAATATTTTACATTAAATAGTAAAAAAAATACTTTTCTTTAAAGTGTACGCTTCACACATTTTAATAAACTTTATAAATAACTACCATAATGAGGATTTTTTTTGATCTTAGTCTGTCTCATAATTAACATTCCACACAAATTTGTGAAAAATATATATTTCTTCACAATTTTTTAAAATTAGTTTTGTTGTTTCGTAAAACATAAGAAGAATTAGTATTTTTAAGTCGTTGAGTACATATATTAGTATTATAAGTTTTAAACAAAAACGAAATAAACCCTATGCAAAATTGCTAATTATTTTTTTCAGAACACCCCTAATACATATACATGTGTGTAAGTTGTTTTTGGTAAACTTAAGAGTACGATTCGATTTATGTGCGCTTCGTTTTTATCTTATTAATATTTTTGTCCACAAATAAGATAAGTAAATATTATTCAATTCGCATTAAGTACATATATTTATGTAGTTATATATATGTTCGTTTCTTTTATTACACTACATAAATATATATGCGAAGTAATATTTCATTATCATGTTTATTAAAATATGAATGTGTACATAATTATTGTAATTTATATTGTATTCTGGCGTCATCCCATAAAATATGTCGAAACAATCTATTTTATTTTTTTTGCATAAATTGATTCCTAAACATGTGTCGAATATGCTGGTAGAGTGATTTTCCAATATTCGAAGTTGTTGGAAAGTTATAGCAGTTAGAACTTTAAGATTTTAATGGTAAATTTGGTACATTCGATTAAACAAAAATAATGGAAATAATGGACGTATTTTTAGGAACAAAATAATAAATTAAATTGATTTTTGATAATCCAATCTATTCAGCCTCTTCGTCAAGATGTTTTAAATGCTATAAAGCCTATTAAAGAAGATCTTTCCAAGAAGATTTGCTGCGATTATCTCAGATTTTTTGTCCCTGCGGTGAGCATAATTTTTCGAAAATCATTTCACCGATCTCTTCAAGTTTTTCACGAGTTTATTTCTAATTACAATGGCTCCTCGTAAACGAATGTAACGATTTCAATTTGCACAAAAATTAATATTTGTATGTCCAAAATGTTGTTTTTTACTGAAATCAAATCAAATTAATCAAAAAATAAGTAATGCGTTTCAACGTTGAACTCTTTGCCCTTTTCCAGAATCTGTCTAATATTAAACAGTTGGTCTGTAGTTGATCTCTCTCTACAGAATCGCATATATCATCAACCAAAATCTCGATTTGCAGAATCTGGACAACTAAAAAAACTCGACTTAAATTTCGAATTTAAAAATCTCGACTGAAAAAACTTCGACAGAAGGAAAAAAAATACGATAATATACGAGTATATTTATTGCATAACCATAGCCATAGCCGAGTGGGTTAACGCATTCTTCATCTTCATTCTTCATCTTCATTCTTCATATTCATTCTTCATCTTCATTCTTCAGCTTCATTCTTCATCTTCATTCTTCATTCTTCTTTCTTCATCTTCATTCTTCAGCTTCATTTTTCACCTTCATGTTCATTCTTCACCTTCATTCTTCATCTCATCACGAGTATGTGTGCGCAAACCGAATTTTGTTTATTACCAGTTATGCAATGTAGCACGGTGGCGGAAGTACTTATTGAGGAGGTCAACGGCATCATGCATGGTCACAGTTAGTGTGGACTATCGAAGCGGCAAGGTAGTAGCTTTGCCTCCAAACTAGGCAGTAATAGGCTAATAACCTGTTCTGCCTAAACAGAACTGACAAATTTACATGTAAAATGCATTCAAACCCTTTGATATGCTCATCCGAATGGAAGACATATGTCTGCTGCCAATGACTCATCGTGTCGATACAGTATCCGTAAATGTCCGTTAATTTGTGGAAAGATCCATGCAAAAGATAAAATAAAATGAAATATTTGCTGTTTAGCTGAATCCTGGTCTAATTGAAGTTTTAGCAATGTAATGTATTTTATGATAAATATGAAGAGACCTGTGTCACGCTAAAATTCTTAATGACAATTTGACATAACTGAATTTTATATTAGCTTAAGGAACTGTCATATTGGTTATCTAAATTTAGCAAGCTGGCCACTCAAATTATAGGTTGTGCATTACCTATTTTTAATGTCGTACATATCTGTAGACTTTAACTTTTAAGTTAATGTATTGATATACTGCGAAAAGGGACCAGAATGCCTACATTCACATAGGTGGCTTGATATACATATGACACATATCGATGGTCTCACGTTAGCAGATCCATAATATATTAAACCACATAAAATAAGTTGTTATTATTTTTTATATTTTTTGTGTTATTATGTTATGCATTTTTACATTTTTTGGAGTTTATTCAGCCGCCCAGACCAGACTTGACTTGCTGTAACCATTTCAGTCGAACTGATTTGGAGTCCCGGCCACTCCGAAACTCCCTTAAGCCTACTTGAACTCTGTAGAGGATGCAAAATGGAGAACGAGACACTGCAACACTACATCGACCATGCGCATATTTTTTAGATATACTTATGCACCGAGATCTTTCTTGCTTTTTATATTCGGAATGTTGATCATAATCCCTCTATTCCAAATCAATAATCTATTTCAGAAATAGGCCATTATAATCGCAAGAGGAACCTATTGATTTAAAGTGCTAATTTCTTCGGTCTGCCGGGAATCGAACCGTGGACCTCCCGTTTATTAATTAAATATAGGTATGTTACACAATGTGTATGTGAACATTATCCTTGCCTTGAATTACTTCGGATTTCAAAACTATCTCAGCTCTGTACATTTCCGCACAATCCCTATTTGTTGTTTTCCTTCTTCTTTACACTCAGTTCATCATTTAAAAAACATTTACGTAATGGATGAAACTCTGGGAATAATATGTTTATTTATTTTAATTTTGGTTATAATATTATTGATTATTTATTGGTTATAATATAATTATTGTAGTGTATTATTATTATTTTTTATCCATATCTCAGACAATTCACATTAACAAGCATGTTATAATTTTTGAAGAAGTGTGTTTGTATTAAATACCACCTGTGATAATACACAGTTTTATGCGATATTTTAAGTGCATCGCAATTATCTCGCCAGTGTCACAAGATACCAAAACGTTTGCTCGTTGTTCGGAAATAAAAGACCAATCTTAATTGCGGTAATTGTGTAACTGCATTCGATTGAATCTTGAGATGTTAGGAGGTCAAGAGCATACGTTGCACATCACATTTGTATATTAATATACAAATACAAAAGCTAACGCAGCTTCATCAAATGCAATCACACAATTGAAGCTTTGTATATGACGTATCTTGAATTTAGAACTTGGTGCGATGAGCTTTCGGAAAGAAATTACAGATCAACTCGTTTCTTAAAGACCACGGCACCGTTTTTCGTTTGTGTACCTTGCGAGAATGTACCGATAATTGCATGCAGAAACAATATTGCGTATATATTAAATGTTTTCTTAAATTTAAGAATATTACTTAAGACTAATAATAATTTTACATTATTATTTATTGTATTATATCATTGATTATTTTAATGTACTAATATTCAACAATCTGCAGAGAATATTTTAATTCCATTATTAGTATCTTAATAATTAAGTGTTTTATATTATAAATGCCTCAATCAAGTATATTTTTTTGTAATTTAAAAATGTGATGTTAAAAAATAGGAATTCAAAAGATTCTGATTAAATTTTGTAAAGTGCTGGGAGAAAACCCATTTGTAACTGGATATATATACGTTATTCACCTGATATGTTGAAAGCGTGATTTAAGGATACAGTCTGTTCTGTAGTGATTTTTTTTGTTCAGTTTTTCATAAGCTTTCAGTGAATTTTGAAAATATGATTTGTATATTGCGTAAAACTTCGGGTTGAAAAAAAACGATAGAATTTAATGAAATATTTGGTTGAGATCGTAATCCGGGTAGTCAGGCTGAAAGGTCGTCATTAGTGTTGTGGTATCGGAATATGAGAATGCGCTGGTCATAGATTATTTAGTACACGTGATTGCCCTTCTTGGCGGCTACGGGTAATTTTTCACCGGTCAAATATGGGTTCAGATTCTGCAAAACCAAAATATTTTCAAAAACCTAATCTCCTATATGAATTAATTTCGAACTGACCTTTTCTTCTGGTTGAAACTTCTTGGCCACCATATTCTTGTGTTCGCTGTTCTTGAATTGACGGGCAAAGTAGCTTTCGAGGTCTGTGTTCATTTGGCGTCCGGTTTCGCGTTCCTGATCCTGTCCGGGACAATCAAACATATGTTCTTCGTCACACATACAGTCCTGTGATGCCTGGTAGTCTCTACTGAATGCTGCTGTATTTTCGAATTCCGATTGACATCCCTGTTTGTCGGTATAACCAACTGGACACGGGTTCGGTGGATTGCAGTAGGCTGGTAGTGTTGCATCGGATTTTACTTGATTCAGATGGTGAGGTCCTTCCCCTCCGCCACCCGAAACATAATGGTGTCCCCACAAAGAGCTGTGCTGCAAGAACTCTTGATCACGCAGCGAAGGATTGGGATTACCTTCTAGTAAACCATCGTAGTCCATTTGTTCGGCCTCCAAATCCTTTGAGGCACGCGACATCAATGCAAGACGTGATGGCATCTCATTTATCGGATCGATATATGAGTCGGCTGCGTCTACTAGATCTCGACCCATGCGTTCAACGATGTCTTGCAAGAGCACATCCGAGATGTAGGGTTCCTGAAATATTTATTATTTAGAAATATAGATATAAATGCAGTAAATCATAAGAATATTACCTTAACTGAGCTCATGTAATTAAGAGCGTTTGCAGGAATTGCAATCATTATAGACAATGCACATAATCTACGATTGATTGTCATCTTCACTTCCACAAGTGGTTTTCCTGAAAAGTGTAAATTTTAGTGTTTTTTCAGTAAATTGCGATTTAGATTTTTATGAATGAAAACGTGGGAGAGCACTAAACTGTGAAAAAGAGGGGAAGAGCGCAAGAGAGGCATACGCCACCACCACCTGTTGTCAAATATATAGAAAATCTGGTGCTTTGTGAAAAATCGATAAAGTCGCAGCTGCGAAGAGTCTTACGACTGAAATAAATAATGTTTTATTGGCACTTATAACTACATTTTAGGATTACTAAATCACACACATCACCGAACAAATCAATATTACACCGTTTTTTCTTTTCAAAATCATCAGATTTTCTTTTACACCAGCTGGTATATATTTTTTCGGCTCACCATTGATTTCAATTATATATTTTTTCACTCGTCTTTTGTATTACCTGTGGACTACCTAGGTTACGGTGGACCCAAATCCCAGAAGAATTCCGGAACGTGGACACCTTTTTTGCACTCCAGATAAATTGATGGAAAGTAGCTGTGGCTGCGGTAGATTGAGATGTGCCCGGTCGCTTGAAAAATATCGACGTTATAGCTGGAACGAGCAGGGTTCAACTTGTGAATGAAAAGCTTTACACGAGTTGCGCGCGAATTGAGCCGAGGGGAGATTGTATATGTGTGATTATGCAAGAGCGCGCACATATTATATATTATTAATATAGTGTGTAGTGTCTACCTCTATGTGCGAATAGTTGAACTGTGTTTTGAAACAATTTTAGTACAGGAAGTTTTTTTTATTTTATTTGGTAAATCGATATTAGTATATTTGGTAAATTGCGGCAATATTGAAAATAGTCTTAAACTAAGCTATACATAATTTTGTTTTTATTTTTTAGCTGATTTTTAGAATTGCGGAAATTCCTTTGATGGGAGTTGTTGCATCAAAAATTATACATTATACTGCATTATACAAGGAAGACGAATAAAAAATTAACGAGATGCAATCATTACTTATTTTTTGGATCGGTGACAATTCTACTTTTGGTATGATTTAATGTAATCTTGCAATAATCTACTGCAATCCACCGAACGAGACATTATTTAATTTTTAACATATTGAAATATTTGATATCTTCTAGTATTCTATATTGCCATTTCCAACGAAAAATAATATTAATTGAGAGGCATATGCATATTGAAACAATTAAACAAAGTCCTAATTACGATTTAGTTTACTACAAACAATTTTATTCATTTTTTCAGGCTTATACATTCGTTTAAATATTAAAAAATATAAATATTGCACTAAGCGTTATAAAAGATGTCTAGACACCGCGTTGGCTGGAATATAGAAAGTCCCAGATTTGAGTCCCGGCAGACCGAATTATTTTTCAAACTTGCACGGCAGGCTTTTCCTGCTATTTCGGAAATAAGTTATTGATTTGGAAAAACGGGACATTGGTGCCATCAATTTACATAAATACACTCACCCTGTATAGAACAATTATGGCGTATAAGCGTTTCGCGATTCGCGATTCCGAATATAAATAGCAAGATAGATCTCTGTGCATAGACATATATCTTGTTAGAGTCACATCTAGGCAAATTAAGATTGTTAGAGCTGATTTTATTTGAAAAGTTCAATTTTCCGACTAGAATGGAGTAGTTTTAGAGTTACGTATAACACAATTACTCGGAAGGCAGCCTGCATAGCTTGTAAGAGAGTATAGTTATATTCATCTCCGACCAGTGAAAAGTTTGATTTTCGTTTTGTTCTTAAACCGTTGTGAATGACTTTTCTAAAAAACAAATTATTATTAAAATTCCAAATGATTTAAAATTACACAACAGATTCTTTAGATTAAGCTGTAATTTCGTTAATTGACATTTTCAAGTTTCCTAATAAAATTAATTGGAGATTTTTATTGGAACTCTATTAACAAAACATTCTGAAGGAATATTCAATTTTAAAGTATTTCTTAAATATTCATATGCCTTACTTGATTTAAATTAAATAATTTGATAATTGTTTTACACACTAATTGTTTAAAAAATAATGTTATTTTAAAATAATTTTGCATGTTCAGAAATCATCAATCGATCAATTTTATCGCCAAGTAGCTTGGTTTGGATTTGTTGTATTTTGTAGTAGCTCAATTCAATTTATAATTTTCTCTCTATTAAATATATATTTGTTTGCTTTTTTGCTTTTGAAAATAATTAGTAAATATTTTTTGTGATATCATTTTTTGTTCACCTTTTTCTAAAAAGATTATAATCCAAACACTTTTTTAAGTTTTTTAACTTTCTTCTGGTCAAGTAGCGAGTTAATCATTTTTCAATAGATCTAACTCTTTTTATTTGATAGCAGTTTCTTATATGTTACATATTAAAAAAACATATTTTTGTGTAAATAAAATATTTTTTATGCCAAAATTAATTCAAAAATGATAAAAAAAATTTTTTTAAAAAATGTGCCAAAATACTTGTATCCATAGTAATTAAATAATGAACCCAAAAATGTCCCACCAATAAATAGTTGTATCAAAATATAAATAAAATAATAAAATACAATTACAATAAACATCATTTAAAATTTGTTTATTGGCGAACTGAATGATCTTAAACAAAAAATGGAAATGGATTTAGTTAAATAAAAACATATTTGATTAAATAAAAAAGTTTTGTTCGAAAATAAATATCGACTAAATTTTTCTGTATTTAGCCTACAAAATTGAAAAATATATCGGCCGAAATGAGACATTTTATTTTGAGAAAAATGCGTTTGAATTATTGAACATTGTCAATTCAAAATATAATTATGGTGTTGTCTTATGTATAGGTTTTATGCCAGGCATACGCCCCTTTTCGCAGAAAAAAGGATACAAACTGGAGAGAGGACCTAACGCGTTATTAACGTGTTATTTAAAATAAAATTAAAACAAAACTTAAAAACTTTTTGCTTCATATTAATCAATAATCCTAATGCTCATGGTCTATCTTTCGAATTTAGTAAAGTTTAGTTAATTCCACATTCCAATGCATGCTTCGTTCGTTATAATAAAAAAAAGTTTTTTCACTTTTAATTTGGTCAATTTTTATAGCAAACATGTCGGTTGCATACTGTATCTCTTCATATAAAAAACAAATAAACGTATATGCCATGCTTAATTTAAATTGTAATTCTGCTCAAAATCAGTTTTAATGTCCTATTAGTATATTTAAAATAAAATCATTGTTTCAGGCACATAACAGATGTACTATCCAGTAACTTACTTGAACTTATTAATAAGGATGAATCGAATCCGGGGTACATTTTTTTTATTTGTATATAAGTGTATAGGGGGGAACAAAATCAGATAGTTGGCGCAATCCGCCGAACCATTTTGGAAAATACTCTTAAGACGTATGGTGACAGTTTAAAGATTAAAAAGAGGAAAACACATTTACACATAAAAAGCTTTAGTCTCTTGTACTTTATGGTGATGAAATAATAATAATAAAAATAGTAAATATAATGAAGTATATATGCGTTTTTTGTGTTTTCTCTCTTTTTAACTATAAACCGCAACCACAGAACCCAGACGTAATCGTCCGTTTGTAACTTTTTTCAAATTATTGAATTATAATTAGTTAAATGATTCATTTATTAATAAATGTCAGTGCCTTTATTTAAAATACTTTTCGAGACCAGACTCAATCGCGACGTAGCCATTTACAAATAACCTATTATACAGTATAAATATCCACCCCCATTTTTTTTATTTTTACAATGTATATAGGGATGATGTCTTACAAAAACGCACATTCTTGAAAAACATCGCGTATAAATTGTACAATTTACGTGTATATACGCCAGGGTTGATGTACGATTAAAGTAAGCGCAAGAGTTTATATTCATTCACACACCCTCGATCATTCGTTTCGGTTAGACGGGAAAAGAAGCTGTATAAAATAAAATATATTGATTCCGTTCCAACGATATTCAATATTGAGAAAACATGTTTTTTTCATGAACAAAATTCAAATTCAAGTATAGATTATAATTAAAAAAACACTGTTTACCATATTCTATGCAAGAAAATTATTAATTTGAACTCTGTATGCTTATCGAATATCGGCATCGAAAACATAATACGAAGTTACTCGAATATTCATTTATAATACAGTTAATAAAGTTTAGCTGTTAAATAGCATATTATAGTGCATAATCACGAGCAACACTCACTTACAACATACGAGAACTAAAAATAAATGAGCTGTATTACACGCAATAATTGTAAACCGAACTTCCTAAATATAGTCAAGCATTTATTTTTGAACTTTCATATACATAAATAGCACTTATAGAAGTATGAGCGCTAAAAATATTTATAGAGCTTTTCTTACGCAACCGTTATATATTATTAGTAATGTTTGTGTGCACGGAATCGTGTTTGGTTCAAATTATGAAATTCATATTTATAGGGGTTTGTTTTCTATACCATGCGGTGCGGACACGCGATAACTTGGTCAAGTTAAAGAGAGTATAAACGTTTGTTTGTGTGAGTGTAAGTCTTAAAATAGAAATGAAGCAAGTAAAAATAAACATTATGACATAAGAGTAAGTTGTCCTATGTCTTATTTCACACTGAATAATAGAAGCATAATTATCATCTTATTCTCTACAATAAACTTACCGTAATGATTTATTGAATGCCATGAATACAAAATTATTATTTTTACAAGAATGAGAAGTTATGAAGAATTGTTTTTCACTCGCTTAAATAACATATAAATGCACCATTTGGAAGAAAACACCGATAACGTTTATACAAGTACATAGACAAAATAGAGTTCCTGTACTTTTGATGGCGCGGCGACGCATTGGCTAGCCATCTTAAAAATAACTTTATACATAATGTCGCTGGGGCTATGTGCACTGTTTGAAGTAAATAGACGAAACATCGGGTGCAATATTTCTATGTGGGTTTATGTAATAGAAATAATGATTTTACAATGCCACTTAAACTGTAAAATTACTTTTTTATAAATAGACAGGGTGTTTCACTCACGACCCGACAAACTCTTGCATCCTTCGCTCATTTCATTAAATATTGTTCATATCTGAAAATATATCTGTAAGAAATGGCAATGGTAGTGGTATTTTATTTAATGTAAGCCTTTGTTAAATATGATTTAGCGGACTTTTCGACTCACTAAAAAACATTGACTACAGATGTTAAATCATAGTGTTTCAAACCAATAAAGTTAACGTCAAACAACCAACCTCCTAACTCCAACATCCTTAGAAATGACAAAAAAATAGGAATTATTGTTTTATTTTTAAAAAGAATGATCAAAATGATAATGATGATTGATTTTAGTACTAATAAAGTACTTTAATAGACGAAAAAAATCATCTTTATGTAAATAAAAATCTTTTTCTTAAGAGATGAATTTCATATTTGTATATTACAATATTGTGTCTAAAAATACTACTTTCTGAGTATTATCAAATACAAATCATTTGGCTCAGTGGTACGCTCTTCTTTTTTGGATCTGATTCGAGACTCACAATGGGACACTAATTTTGGAATTTAATAAAAATGGCAATCGGATAAATATATTGATTTTGTATCAGCAATGTCCACAGCGTTCAAAATGCTATTTTTTTATTTATCATTATTATTACGGTTCATGTTGAGAATGATTTTTGTCATATTTATCAGATGATATTCTTCCTATTGGATATTAATTTCATACCTTTTAGATCTGAAATTCAGGAAATAATTCATACATTTATAAATTTAACAATTTCATTCATTT
>JANSTU010002416.1:0-18580 GCA_027564075.1 Bolitophila hybrida
AATATATTATAATTAATCATTTTATCTTTGAATTATATAATGTCATATGTAAATTATTATGTACGTTTTTATATAATTACTTTTCAATAAACCATCAAACATACAATAAGTCTCTGCAGAAATTATTTGGTTCAACAAATTGTCTTTACAGCTTACAGCATTGGCAGCATATTTGGAGAGATTTTTAAAATAGGAACCATTAATTTGCCCTTTAGGATGATTCTGATATAATTTTAATATTTTTGCCCTATTTGATCTCTCCGAACAGTCATTAATTGTTTACCAGAATATTCAGTTTTACTTAAAATAACAACGGTCTTTCTCCATCCAGCATTTTTTAATAATTTTGAAATTTTCCAGATTTTTTTTTAAAATCTCGATTGTTAATTTGTCATAAATGATTCTATCTTTAAATTCATTCACTTTAAGAAACATGTCTTTAACAAATTTAATAAGCTTCAGTTCATCTCTATTGTTATTCAACATATTATTCACTAAAAGCAAGTTTTTTATAATAATGTTGTTCATTGTTCGAAAGTTATAATAGAAATGTGATTTCAAAATAGATTTGATAAAAAAACATATTGTTTATGTAACCATTTATAATTATTTAGGGTTATCAATTGTGCGAAGTAGATAGTATGTTAAGGATAATAAAAACAAGTATTAAATATAAATTAAGTAAAAAATATTTGATTTTTGAAATGAACGAAATATTTCATTCCCGACAATATCCGACTTCAACATAAATACATGTTTTCTATATTTTTTAATCTTTATTTATGTTTTCTTATTTTTTTCTATAACTATTATTATTGATATAAAAAAATAAGTAATCTTTAAAATACACTATGAAATATATTTCTAACTTAATCTTTTAGGCACTAAAAAGTTTATAAAATGCTTCAAGACTAAAATGTAAGTTTTTTTTAACAATATCGGTATACCGGTATTTGACTAAAAAAATACCGAAATACCGGTTTTGCATTTACCTTCGGTATAGCAACTTGGGACGCTTTATAAGAGGTCTGTATCCCACCAAATGTCCAAGCTGTTCGACACCAAGTCGAATCAAAAGTATTTTCTCCTAAATTACAATATACCAACTAAAACCCCACAGTTATTTTGCTTTATCCATGCACCACTATCATTAAATTGACAAAGGAAACCGATAAAAACAGCAATCAATCTTTATTATAATTCCATAAATGGGGAGGAATTGATAAACTGAACCTGCCTATTCATGCAATCTAAAAGCAATTGTGATATTTTACAACCTTATTATTTATAATTGTTGAGAAATTGGTTATCCCAAACATTCGAGGAAGTTTCAGTCGGTTGTTCTAAAGAAAGTGACTCCAAAATAAACAATATACTTAATCGATCATATTTGTAAATAGCACTCAGAAAAGTGGTTGTATGTCTAACTTGCATAAAAAAACAAATATTAGAATTTAGTTTTAGGCATTTTTGGATATACTTCAGTACTTTGAGTACTAACTAAAAGATCGCACAGTACTAAAGGACTAAAATGCTTATAATAAACAAAAGTTTATTTCACATGTAAAAAAAGATAATTTAATATAGTCGATTAAATTGATTTATATCGATTGTATTCATTAATTTTATTACACGTAAACGTTCATTATTGTAAGTATATACCTGTACGTTATACTAATTTTAATAAACTCACCTATATCATGTGTTGGGCGTACTTATCGCTACATAATAAGCATGTGATTTGTTTAGTAAATAGTATCCAAGCGTGGCTGTCATATAATCTTCAATTTCTAAATAATTCAATATTGTATACACTCTATTCGCTAAATAACACTGATATAGCGTATATATATAAGACAAAAGCATACAAAGTCAGCATACAGTTTTTAATAAATATCGAAACTCTGACTGGCAATATTATAGAAAGTGATTTCTGGCAAAATGAACAGAATTGTTAACATAGTTTCAAGAGGCTCAAACCGAATTGTGAACAGATTTGATTTCAATCGGACCCACCTGAACGAGTTTCCTTTTCTTCGTAACTCCACCGTTCAAATAAATGTTCAAGTGTTGACTGTATTCGGAGTGCTTGTCAAGCCCAAGCTATACACTTATATATTTCTAGCCATGATGGTGCTATTGAACGTGCAGCAATATCTGGGTGTTCTTAGTGTATGGGATAGAAAGGAGGTACATTATATAGAACAGTTTAAATGTCTTTATTTTAAATCTAATAATAAAATAATAATACAAAATTTTAATAAATGAAATATATATTATAATATGTTTTTTGCAGGATGCTGTCTATAATTCTTACTACTCCATCACCGGCACCATGGTATGCGTCAAGGCGCTATATGTATTTGTACATCACAAGAAAATAGAAAGATTTCTTCTAGAGATGTACAATATTCAGAACAGGTTGCAAATAACAAGTGACGAACGTGTTCTTACGATACTCAACAAAGAGGTTTATATATTATTATATAGTTATAGATAATGTCCTTAATCACATATTTCAATCATACGCAGGCACTTTACGGAAACATATTTTCCATTATCAGCTACATTGGGTCGTTTTTGGGAGCTGGCGGATTTTGCATCTACTCAAATGTTTTCTTATCAGACCGCCATTTGATCTATGAAACATGGTCTCCGTTCAACCAAATGGAGTCACCCTACTTTGAGCTAACTTGCTTCTTTCAAGTTGGTTAATGTGAATGTGCAAGACACATTAATAACTTTTCCCTTTTCCAGTCCTTCGTCACTTTGCTCTGTGTCATCGTGTATGCTGCTTGGATGAATCTAATGATACAGTTAATGATATTTGCAGCAACTCAGTACAAAATCATAAGGCAATGTTCGATAAATACATTTGAAAGAAAATTCAAGGCAAAACATGATGGGTATAACAGATATAATATATACATATTTTTTTAAAATACTGAATGTATACAAAAAAGACGAAATGATAAACTTAATTTTCCGCACGCAGATACGTAATGCAAGGAACGTTGGATTCTCTTTGGGAAAAAGAACTTCTCAAGAACATGAGAAACATAATAGTGAATCACTACCAAGTTTTAAAGTACGAGTATATAGTATATAAGATGACATTCGAGTGTTCCAAACAGAGAGATTTTAATTTCAGATATGTGGCAGACCTGAATTATGTGTTGTCGGGCATTCTTGCATTCGAATCGTTCATCTTTGTGAGCATGGTGTGCATGCTGCTATTTAACATGAGCATTCTGTCGAATACATCAGTTTAGTATATAAATATATATATTGATAAGTATATGTATAATTGTATTGTAAATTATGCGCGTTTGTTTATTTAGGGCACTATCTCTAGTATTGCCATACATTGCCTATACTTGTCGATCAATATGGCGCACGCTTTCATGATGAATTATCATGCAGAACTGGTGCCCATCGAGGTCTGTCGCCAATTTATATACATAACAGATATTGAAAAAGATCTTTTTTTTTTAGAGTGAACGCATGTGCTTCGAGTTTTACAGTACACCGTGGTATCTTATAAAGAACAAAAGCTTCCTAGCAATAGTACGTCTACTGATATTTAGGGCACAGATACCGAGTTTAATTTCTTTTGCTGGAATCTACAATCTTGGACTGGAAACTTATCTACGTTTGATCAACATGGCTTACAAGTTTTTTACAGTTCTACGACAAATGGTTTAAGCAATAATTACAAATAATCATATCAAATATAATATAATGCATGAAAAAAAAATGGTTAAAAGTAGTATTGTAGATTAAATAACATTAAAGGGTGTTTTATATTCTTCTCTTGGCTTTTGACGACTATTACTACATATTTTTCTTTTCCATTTTCTAGTAAAAATAAAGTTTTTGATTTTTATTACGAAATACATAGTTTTTTTACTAGTAACAATATTTTGCTGAAATGGCTGCAGTCCTGGGTCCTACTGAGAGGTTTTCCCTCGGGGTTAAAAAAGCAATAAAACAAAAGTTGACCAAAAGTTGACCCACATTTTTTAAAATTGCAATTTAAGGATGGTTAATGGGGTAAATGTGAGGTGTATGGTATCAAACGATATGAAAACAAAATCAAATCGGAATACCCTTAAGGGAAAGAGAGGCAAAAAGTTTTTTTTTATATTTGACCATATAGTCAGAGGTAAAAAATGATGATGATCAAATCATAATGATCTGATACTTTTTTTCATATTCCACTATACTTTTCATATGTGTTTTGGACTGCTAAACTAATGGTGGGATATGAAATAATTTATTTCGATTTTTTTGCTGTTCCTTATAATTAATTAAACAAACAGTTGAAATTTACTCATTCAACTCAAGATTAAAAGATAAAATTACTTGTAAGGGTTAAAACGCTATAGATTGATCTTTGTGGTTTGAGAATAGTACTGAAAGAACTTCTGAAGTATGGGTCGGACTATTTTTAGTTTCAGTATAAAAAATGTTCATAAATTGTCGACTCGCAAAATGACACATCAAAAAAAAAATAAAAATGCAAAAAGGTACATTGGCTTTTTTGGATGGCAAGTAACTATTTTTTACAAATATCGTTAGTTAGTTGACATTTTAAAATTTAAATAATACTACATTCAATATTAAATAATCCTCTGTATTCACACTCAAAATTTCCTTCCTTAAAATTGATTTCTAAAATGTATATGTATTTCTTAAAATTATTATATTATTATTATATTATTTTTTAGTTTATCTAATAACTTAACCTTAAGCTTTTATTAAAGATTTTCGTCTAGACAGAATAACTACAACAAAACCCAGATCTGTAAATGAAATTGTCAAGAAGTATTCCATTCAAGTTGCGTGAACTTTCCGCTTTCCATTTTAACGGTAATGGGAGCTTCCAAAAACCAACGAGCAAAAATTATTTGTGTGCATAGCCACAGGCCTCCGTAAGCCGAAGCATTGAGTTGGTGACAGAAGAGCTCATAAAACTTTCGACAAAATATATAAAGTTCCCAACAACCGTGCAGCAGCAAAAGTTGGATTTATGGACAAATTAAATATGCCGAGATTGTATGTGCCCTAGATGGATTCCACATTGCTATGCACCAACCTATTGCCGAACAAAATGGATATTGTTATTAGAGCCGATAGCATTTTTATATTATACATTTGCCACCGGCATTTGATGCGAATCGTAGTTTCTTGTTCGCTGATGCAAATTAAAGCTATATGGCAGATGTCAGCACTGAAACGGCACATACAACAAGCAGCATGTCCTTCAGCAAGTTTTTTAATACTATGAAAATCAGGCATTCTTTTTTAAATGCGTCGCCTGATTCCAAAGATGATCATTACAAAATTGCCCAAGAATGCAAGAAATGTTGTAGAAAGAGCTTTTGGTTCGATGTTTCGATGTTTGTGCCATCATCGTACATTGCACTGCTCCCCTAAAAAGGTATCCAAAATTATTGTCGCATGTATCATATTATACAATATATATATATAGAAACATTTCGTTTACCGAGGGTGAGGAAGATATTGAAGTAGCAGAGGCTGAGGATGATGAGTTAAGCGATGATGATGACATCGCAAGCAGAATGGACCCGATACAGTTTCCATTTCCCCCGCACAACGATGGTTTCAACGTTTTCGTTCTGGTGTGGAGGTGGTCGCAGATGCGCCACGCTCCGCTAAATTGGTCGAGAGAGACCGTCAAAGTAGCAGCCGTAGCATCGGCCATAGGCTGGGAATGAGTCATCAAACCGTTATAAAACAACTTTTACCGTATTAACTCATGCGAATCGCTGCTGAATCGCAACAAAATCGACCCGTTTCTGAAGCGGATGGTGACTGGCGATGAAATGTGGATTACTTATGACAACGTGAAGCTCAAACGATCGTGTTCGAAGTGCGGTGAAGCGGCCCAGACAGTGGCCAAGCCCGGATTGACGGCCAGGAAGTTTCTGCTGTGTGTTTGGTGGAATTGGCAGAGAATCATCCACTATGAGCTGCTCCCCTATGGCCAAACGCTCTATTCGGACCTGTACTGCCAACAACTGGACCGCTTGAAGGCAGCACTCATGCAGAAGAGGCCATCTTTGATCAACAGAGGCCGAATTGTCTTCCATCAGGACAACGCCGGCCACACACATCTTTGGTGACGCGCCAGAATCTCCGGAAGCTCGAATGGGAGTTTCTTTTGCATACACCGTATAGTCCTCGCACCAAGTGATTACCACCTGTTTCTGTCCATGGCGAACGAGCTCGGTAGTCGAAGTTGGCCTGTGAAAATTGGCTCTCCGAGTTTTTTGCCAATAGGGAAGCGAACTTCTATAAGATGAAGATGATAATGAAGTTAGCATCTCGTTGGGAACTAGTCATCGAACAAAACGGCGCATATTTGACTTAAGTTGGATGATTGTAACCATTTTAATGAATTTTAATATTTATTATTTTTTATTCCCGTCCCCAGAGTTGCAAGACTCGCTCTTCTATATCTAATACACGCGAATAAAACGAGCCTTAAACCTAACACTGTTCTTCTAATTTTTTAAAGTTGACTCCGACTCTTTGGCACTCTTATGTGGTCCCATACAGTGAGAATTTACACGACAGAATTTAATGTTTCCATTGATTCCCATTTATTTCTTTTGGGGTCTCCAGCGCCAGTTATTATCTGATTAGAGCGTGCGTGTAGAACGCTTTGTTTTTGGCTCGGTTTTTGGTGATTCTAAAATATAAATCCATTTAAATATTCTGTTATGAATACAATTTAATAATTAACTTACTAACTTTTTATGCTCTCGAAATTCAAATGATTACCAATTTCAAATTCCTATTTAGAAACATCAGCTAAATTAAATGACCAATTTTGAGTGTGAATTCAGCTGAATAACATTGAAACTAAGACAAAAATAGACAAAAAAAATAATTTACAAAATAATATGATGATGTTTTAGTATATATGTTTTAGTATATAATATTTCATTTATTACACATTTAATTTTAATTTATAATCAATCAATTTATAATTTTATTTTATATTTTATTTGAGAAAAAGTAGGAATATTAATTGTATTACGGATACATATCGATGGATTGTATCTAATAAACATCTAAATTTATGCAACATTTTAAAATGGCGTTAAACTGTGACAAATGTTTCGTTCAATATTAAATAAAAAAAAAATAAATAAAAATAAAACAATATACATAGTATTTTGTTATATATTTTTGCGTATTTCTTTTACGTTTATTAGATACAAGCCATCGATATGTACGTCCTTTCTACTCCACAAACTAAGAACACCAATATACTGTTGCATGTTCAAAAGCACAGTCATAGCTAGAAAAATATAAATACATAACTTGGGCTTGACGAGCACCCCAAATATAGTCAACACTTGTCAACACAATATCCAAACAGTGGAGTTACCAGGAAAAGGAAACTCGCTTAAGTATGTCCGATTGAAATCAAATCTAGCAACAATTTGGTTTGAGACTCTTGAAACAGTATTAAAAATTCTGTTCATTTTGCCAGATATTACTTGCTATTATATATTGCTAGTCAGAGTTCTTTATTTATTAAAAACTGTTGGTAAATTAACTTGCCTTTTCTTATATATCAGAATATCAGAGCGAATAGAGTATAACATACTATTGATTATTCAGAGATTTGTGATTATACCTTTGAAATGTTTGAATAACATTTACTAAACATGCTTATTATGGGTGACGTATATTTATAAAAAAAGACAATATTGTAGGTATATCTCCATTTATTGTTTTTTATATATATACAACGAGGCAAATCATTAGTTTCACAGTCCTCCAGAAAACTACAATTGAAAAAGTCTCAATACTTTTTATAAGTGTGTCTGAATAAGGTAGAAAACCAAACAGGCAGTGCCGCCTGTATTACTTAGGTTAATGGCTTGATTCGCGAAATGACCGATCAGGTGTGAGTATTGGATGAGTTAACACACCTTATCATCGGCAAAAGTTTTTAAAGTTTGCCGAACGTTGATGTGAAATGGCAATCTCTACTTTTACGTTGCCTTATGTAACCGTGAGGTTTTGAAAGAACGTCCCGATGTTATGGGCAGCGAAAAACCACAGCTCATACCACGTTGCAACCGAAATAGGTACCTAAACCGCGGAAGGAGAAGGAAATTATTATGCACCCGTGTGGCAAAACACACAAGCATACAACTGGAATCGCTAGATCAGATCAATCATTCTACCAGACTGAGCATGTCCTACGGTCACCTTAAATGTGGACACATGGAACGTTCACCTCCAGCACCAGTCAATCGTACAATGTCCTATTAAGCTCCATTTCATATACTATTTGGTCGGATACCTCGAGCTGAATTCAATTATTCGGGCAAAACCAATACAGGCGTCACGTTAAATGATCTACATCTACATCTTGTGTTCGCCTATAAAATGACTTGCAGAGAATCTTCTTGCTTTTAGGCTGCATACATATGGTATTGTTGCGGATGTTGTTAAAATGTTCCGAAAGGTTTGTGTACACCTAGATTACTGGAATTATCAAAGCATTCTTTGGCGACCTCATCCAGGCGGTCCAATCTATGAATGGATCATCGTGATCATGGTTGTAGTTTGGGGAATGACTTAGCAATACGCGCCATGATACTGTGTGCCATTGACGCTGACAAGAAATATACCCATTCGCTTCAATAATAACGCAAAAATGATTCTATGCCGATGACAAGGCTGTTGGGGCAGACACTGTGGCTGAGTTGTATGAAATCTATCAGCAAACGAACGCGATGCATAATCAAGGTGGGTTTGAGCTGGCCAAATGGAATTCGAATTCAGACGAGTTCATGAGACTGATCAATGTGGAATTAACATCTACTGTAGTTGCATTAGGTGATACTAGTATCCTTGGTATGATGTGGCACTTAGCTGATAACCAAATTTCACTTAAAATAATCCCTGATCCGATAAAACCCTTTTAAATATTCAACTAAAGCCCAAGTCGTTAGTTGGATCAGTTCAATCAGATGATCCTCGCATGGATGCATTGTCTGTGGCAGATGATAATGGAGTCTTCTTCGTTTCATCATTGAAATTTACAAACTGTGTCTTACGTACTCCTTTTTGACAGAAGAATAAAGTTAGTTATGTCCTGATACCGAATCCATTGCAGAAACCAGCACATATCGAGCCACATCAACGCGAATATTCACAGAAACAATAGGTCCGAATAGTACAGCAATAGGCCTTCCATAAGAAATTGCAAGAGTTAAGAGACAACGAGCCGCTGCCACAAAATTTAAAAATTTTGGCGTTTTTTTTTTCGACGACCTGCAAATGAAAAATCGATTTAAAAAAAATTGAAAACCTTTTAACAGTGTAAAAATATTTTAAAATATTATTATTATTATATTATTATTAAAATCAATTTTGAGAGTTATTATATTATAGTACAAAATTACAAATTTCCAAAATTTTTTTTTTTTTTTTTTAAATTAAATTTCATTTATGCACCTCATGCCTAAAGCACAGACCGCACAGTAGCTCATGTGTTCGTTTCCAGCAGTCCGAACCATGCAAGCATGTACATTCAAGCGCCGGGATTATTCACTAGTGCGAACTCCGCATAAACATCATATGAATGGTGGGGTGACTTTGAAGCAAACAGATATGGCAAGAAATGTTTGTTGCCGCATTCGGCAAACACTCAGTGGTGGATTTTTCTTTGCCGTAAAAGTCTAGCTACCATATATCCAAATATACTCACACACACATTCGCAAAAATTTTGGTTTGACAGCAAAACGCGCGTTTTCGGTTTTTGAACCATATTGAAAAAATTTGGGACTTCTCGGCGATCGTTCCAGTGAACTGACATTTGATCTATCACATTTTCATTTCATATCACAATAGTGATTGATTTCATTATAATATATTTTTATATTTTTCATTTAGGTATATACTTTTAAAATTTAATGGACCGATCGCACTTAGCAAAATTTCCCGCGTTTTCCAGAAAAAAACGAAGCTTTTTTGTGTTTGTATTGGTCAACTGTCATCCTTTTGTTAGTATTTGTGCTGTCAAAAATTCAAACAAATTACGAACAAAAAACCGTTTGTTTGTTTAAATTAACTATTTAAATAATAAAAAAAAACTTGAAATGTCGTCTGATGAAGAATATGTGATTTGCGTAATTTTTTAAGTATAAACTCAAATGAAACATCTATAATTACATAGATGTTACATTTGAGTTTATACACAGATTATATTATTATTATTATGAAATCAATCACTATTGACATTTGTGTAAATGAAATGGATATGTGACACATTAAACGTCAGTTCACGCAGCTTATTATGAATTTTGGATTGTGATTTTTAGTATAAATCAATTTTATTTTTGATTTTGACATTTTGACGTCCTAAAAATGAACCACAAATAAAGTCGGTAGTAGACTGTATATGCGTCTCTGACGTCACGAAACAAACACATTTTTGTCTTATATTACGCATATAAGAAAATATTGGTAGTACACGATATGCGTATATAGTCCCAAATGGTCGTCGCATATGTGGTCGCATTCGAGGTCGCATATATGCGACCATTATTTGTAGATAGTACTCAGTATGCGACACAGCACGAATATTACATAGGTATGCGTGCAAGGAACAAGTCGCACACTATGCGGCTTTCTAGTACACGATACGAAATTCAAACATTCATATGCGATACCGACTAAGAAGTACGCGATAAACATGAAGCACAGACATTAAAATGAAAGCGAGGCACATGGATAAAGGATTGGGTGCGACTTCGCGAGCAGGAAGGCTTCTGTGCTAGATTGTTTATTGAATTACGAGCGAAAGGGCTTGCCTTCAGATGAATTTGACCATTTACTAGAATTAGTGAGGCCAATTATTCAAAAAAGGACACAAACATGCGAATGAGTATTCCAGCATCTGATCTACTAGTACTGACAGTTTTAGTTCTTTGCAATATTTTGTTTATTGAATACTGTATTTGTTAGAATAGAAAATAGAATGGAAAACATTCAAATATTGCGAGAATGATTTTTTCAGAACATCCAGTGCGTTCAGGTCAGCTACTATCTCAAGCAGTTCGCACGTCACAATAGAACAGAATGAAGAGATCTGTCAAACCGGTTTCTCAGAACTGGCACAAACACACAATCATTAATGCTAATTTTGCTAATTGACATACATCGCTTCACAGTTCACACACACATGTGAAAACATGTGCGTGCTCGCTTGCAGATGCTGCAAGTGATATGCTGGAATGGAAACGCTCGCAGAAACTAGCCACACTGAGCGAATGGTACGAATGCGAGCGTTTGCATGCGAGTAAATGACTTACCGCAAGTACTCACATGCGAGCACTTTTCTGGTGTTCACACGATGCGAGTTTTGCGCATCGTCTGAGGAGGCCTTAAATCAATATGATTTAATACTTTGACAACAAGAATTTTGACATTTGAATACGTCGCGATGATTGAAATAAGGGCTTTTCCCAAAAATTAACCACAAATAAACAACATAGAACACAGAACCCATTTTTTTATTTTTAACTAAACAACAATAACACATGATGTCAATTGAAAATTGTGTTAAATTGATTGTGATAGCATAAATTTTTTGTCATGTCTTCGCTGGCCAAGCGCAATGAAAAACTACAGAAACATTTGCTGGATTTCGAGATTTTTCTTAAAAAGAGCAGCGAATGTTTTACGGTCAACTGGAGTAAGACCGTCACCGAAGTTGGTACTCTTGCAGACTTTGATTTGGTGCGCACCATTGGAAACGGAGCTTTCGGTATTGTACTATTGGTTAGTGAATGCATAAAATGTAAAACTAATAAAATTGAAATATGTTGATTTTGTCAACAGGCAAAGAACAAGCAAAACAAAGGTATATTTGCATTGAAATTGGTCGAGAAGAAGATCACCGTAAAACGATCACAGGTGGTACATATCAAGAATGAAGTAAAACTCTTGTTTTCTGTAAAGTTTGTGTTTCTCATCAAGATGGAGTACTTTTTCAAGGACAATGTTTATCTGTACATGGGTATGATGTTCGTAAACGGTGGTGAGATGTTCGTTCATTTGAAACGTTTAAAAAGATTTGAGGAACCGCTAGCCAAATTCTATGCCTCACAAGTGATTATGTCATTTGAGTATTTACATTTCAATGGCATCGTGCATCGAGATTTGAAGCCGGAAAATATTCTTATTACACCGGATGGATACATAAAGCTTTGCGATTTTGGCTTTAGCAAGAAGATCGATGATCATCGAACGTATACGTTATGTGGTACACCTGATTATCTGGCTCCAGAGTTGATTCTAAATAAAGGCGCGGATTTTTCTTTAAACCAATCATAAACAAAATGTTAAATTAAATTTGACATCTATAAATTGCAGGTCACAACTATTCGGTGGACTGGTGGTCCCTGGGAATATTAATGTATGAAATGATTGTCGGCTATCCACCATTTCAAGCGGATAATCACATAAAACTGTACGAGAAAATCGTCAATGGCAAGTTTCTCTATCCGGCGCACATCTCCAAGGCGGCCAGGGATATTATTTCGAATATACTGGTCGTGGACAGGTCCGCAAGGTATCGATTATGTTTTCTTTATTACAATCATATTATGATCAATACTCTTACTCAATGACACTGCACAACAAAAAAGAACCACTGTGTGTGTGTGTAATTTTTTTATGGACTTTTAATCCTTTTTTCCTCCAAAAAATACATTAAAATGCGCATATTTCTCCAACGCACCTTTTCACAATCATAAGAGGCAAATTAATCAACCCTTTTCAAACTGTACAAAAGATTAATTTTCTATAAGCGGAACAAAATGTTTCATATGACATTTTTCTTTCAGTTTTATAGAATCTGGATTTTCCAGTGTGTAGAAAAGTACCTGGTTTGCTTTGAGTAAAACTTTTCTTTCATGATTTTGTCCAGAACAATATTTTTCCAATGACGCACACGATGACGATATACACTTACTATACATTATATACAAATTTATATTATATTCGCATAAATGTTTTAGTCGTACATTGGCTTTATATAATTTAGAATATATGCGTATATTATGTGTTCTCATTTTACATTTTCCGTGCGCAGATTCGGATGTCTTCAAAAGGGTGTACTGGACATAAAGAGTCATCAATGGTTTCAGGGTTTCGACTGGGATGCAGTACTCAATAAGCACGCCAAACCAATATACAAACCAAATATATCTGGAGCAGATGACACTACAAACTTTGAGAAAGTCGGAGATGAGAAGATACGCAAGTGTAGTGTCAACGAATACTCGTATGCCTTTGCGGAATTTTAATGTAATTCGATGGCATTGTTGTAATGTATTTTGTATACTATGCATGAACATAATATTCTATATAATCGGTTTATTAGAGTTTTGGTAACATGCAATACAATACACAATCTTATAGAAAATTAGGTCATATTGCGCGAGACGAACGAAAAGAGCTCAGCCGGTGGCGAATCTTGAACATCAAATGGCCGGAAGTCGTCTCTAATTGCGCCTACAAGGAAGGATTCATTTGTTTCAATATAAAAAGAATTTGTAGCATTCATTTAATTAGAAACCCATATGCGCGACATCGTTTTTTTAACATTGTCTTAAAAACGATTTACGACCCTTCGTGGTAGATTTTGACATTTGTAACCTTTTTTACTATGTGAAAAATGTGAACAGCCATCGGTGTGATTATGGAGGACAATCTAATAAAAAAGCAATATACAGAAAACTTTCTATAAAGATAAAATAGAATCTAGAAAATACGTTAAACTGTAAAGTTGTGGTGAGTTTTTTTTTCTATGTAACCACCCGTCTTTCGCTGCGATTTAAAATAAACTTTAAAACTTTATTAATTTAAAAAACGCGTGGCCGTTCAAAACTAATCAAGTAAACAATAATAATACCGCAATAATTGTGCAAACAGTACCTCCCGATGTTGTGACAGAAAACAGTTGCTTCATAACGCACGTACAAAACATTTGGAGTGCGTTCAAAAATAGTTGCTTGATTTCAGTAGATAGCGTGTGAGAAATGTGCACAGAATCGCTACCCTGACCACTTGTGTGAACCCGTAATGGTCAATGTCCCACAAGGGATTAAAGGATCCAATGAGAAAGTGCACATAAAGTTTATTCGATTTCATGATTCATGATTAAAATTTATATTACAGTTACTTCCAACTTTATTGATGCACGATATCTGGATGTCCTCCACCTACTGAAGTCCTGTACCTACTGATTTAAAGTGCTACATTCGAAAAACACTTCGGTCTGCCGGTGGAGTTTGAACCGGCTACCTCCTATAAGCCAGGCCAACGCGTTAACCCACTCGGCTATGGCTTTGGTAATGTGCACTTTAATTTTGATAATTACGTTGCCAGTAGCTTCCACATGTACACCATGGCTCAATGAAACGCCCTAGACGTGGACAAGTTACGTTACCCTCTAGCTTAACGTATCTTTCTAAATACATTCAATTTAATTCGAGATTTATTTTGAAGAATATCATCAAATAGATGATATGTTAAACATGACATATGACATTTACTTTATGATTTGTTTAAAGCGGAAATGTCAAAGAAACGTTAAAAATACTTCTGAATGAAAATTACTTCTAAAATACACTGACTCCTGTCAGTTGCCAACCCCTCGCTTTTTTATTGCCAAAGTTTTTCCATTTATTTTTATTTTTCTTCAATTTTCAAATTACGTGATTCCCAGACGATTGCAAAAAAATAAATTTTTCCTAAGTTTGAAAAAATCTTGGGGTATTGTGAGCCACTTTCAAAATTGAATAAAAATAACAATTTTTGTTAGTAAAAGTTTATTTATCTCACTGAATGACAAAATAATTATGAAATAATAATGAAAAAAGTAAAAAAAATACAAACATCAGTCCAATAATAGACTGAAAAAAATGAATCAGATGAAAAATCTATTAGATACTGTTAAAAAATTAATGCAGAACTCAAATTTTCATAAACAAACATCAAACACATGAAAAAAGGTCGTTAAATGTCAAGAAACGAGTGGCTCTCAATCCTCCGAACCCTCATTTTTACAACATGGCTGCAAAAAACAACAACAATGCCAACTTCATTTCGAAAGCTAATAGAAACATGGAACAATGTAACTATGTGGGTGCGCACGCTCATTTGTTGCGAAAATTGTAGGTTCTTATGAGACGAGTCGATAACAGTTGTTCGCAGCTGTCATAACTCAATAGTAAAAATAAGATGGCGCTGGTTTACGATTCCCCGTGGATAAAAATACCCCGACTTCCCCTACTATATAATTAATTTGTATTTACTCGTATTTTAAAACCATAGCTCCAAACCAGCGGAGCTAAACATTTTGAGTTTGAGATGCTTGTGACACTGTTGAGGACAATCGCCAATCGTCCTAATACAAAACGTCTGATGTTGTCCGTCCAATTGAATTTAAAAAAAAAGTTTTTTTTCGAAACGAACCGACCCTTTATAATACCAAAATATATTGAAATTGGAATAGTTCAATTGTTTATAAACAAGACCCCAAATTATACGCGCTCCAATGACAATGACACGCAATAAGACATGTGCGAACGCGTACTTAAACGGTCAATCATATTTACCTGTAAATTATAATGATAGACAAATAATATGCGCATTATTTTTTTTTTTTGAATGTCACGATCAACGCACATATAAACATATATACCGCCAAAAAATATGGCGCAAAGTTTATATGTGCGCATGTGCGCACACCCATTTGCGATGCGCTACTAACGCAGAATTTTAAATGGCATGCGGCATTCATTAAGTAATTGCATAATGAGCGCAATTGCGTGTGCGTGCAAAAGGCCATCCAGCGCACAATTCTGCGCGTTTATCCGATTTCCTAATAGTGTTTAGTTCAAAGTTTTCAATTAAGTCTTTTAGAATTAAATAACATATTCGATTTTTACCGATTTATATTAAGTTGCGATTCAAGAGCGACACGCACGGCGAATATTTAATCGTTGTGCAATATGGGCAGCTTTATAAAATGACAGGTGCACGCGCATGACAAGTGTTTATAAATAGTTGTATACATAAGTTAGTACATTACATTTTAAGTGTTTTTTTAACGAATGGCTACGGAAACCACAAACATTTCTATGTTGAGCCCAAGAAACCGCGCATTGATTATGTTGTTTTGATTATTATTATGTAAACAGCAAAAAAAAAAATAATTGTCTCACAATAAAATATATATAGGTAGGTACTACATAAAATTCCATTGTCCATATTTAAAAAAAAAGCTCCATATACGTTCGGTAACGTTCGGAAAAAAGCACAATATACTATACTCTGCGATAAGCAAGCACGCGCGAATACTCGCGCATAATCTAAGATTGGCGAGTATTATATGCGCGCGCATCTCAAACGACAGACGACACAGAGACATCGAAGACAACGGATATATAGAGAGATACTGTGTCCGCGTAAGTGTCGTTTATCATAAAATCTGTCTAGAGTCGCGTTTTCGGTTAGTCGGTCATAGTTCGATATAGTGGAAAACTATAAGCACACGTGAAAGTAAGAGCAGTGTCTTCATTAATATTTAGACGTTCTGTTTAAGTGTCCCGATAAAATCGGTGTTGATTTGTGGTTAGTGATCAATTGTGCGAGAAAACGTGCGTAGGTCGGATTCGGGTCAACGTCTCTATAGTAAATTCTGTTTAATTGTATATACAGGCCGAGATAATTGAATATAAATAATAAAAGAAAAAAAATAATAATCGAAATTAAAGCGTGGGCTTCTTCAATAAGCAAGTGAATTCCATAGAAATATGTCGTTGTGAAATTTATAAAAAAAAAACTGATAATTTGTGGTTACGTTTATCAGCGAAAGCAGTTTCAAGTGTTTCAGATATAAATAAATACTAACCACATGTGCGCTGATATTAGTTTGCATAATAATTGATTGTTCTTTTTTAAAATAATAGCTAAAAACCTCACTTTCATGAACCTGGATATTTCACAAAATTTTTATTAATTCTTACGCATGTTGTTGCATTGGAACTGAAAAGAGTATAAAAAAGTGTTATTATCACATAAATATATTATATTTTTTATTATTATAATTATTTTAATGTATGTAAAAAAAGTTTAATTTTTTTTAATTTAAAATATTTTTTTTTTTTTTATTTTATATATTTATTTTAATTTTTAAATCTTTTACAATAATTAAAACTTAATTTTAATAAAAAATAATAATAAATATCGATTTGAGCTTAAAGTCAAATATTTCCTAAAAAAATAAAATAATTTATTTCTTTAAAAACATATTAAATGATTTTAGGGTTCTAGAATATATATTAGAAAAGTAATTTAATTAATGGCTACGAATTTAGCGCACATCACATAATTTTATTTTGCAATCCAAATTAATCAAATTGCGATATTTCCAGAGAGGCTCGGCGCTTTGCCATTTTAATGGACTTTTCGCGGTTGGTATAGTTTTTGATGGCAATTGACTTTCTTGCTAATATTTAAGATAACAATGCTCTGATAAATTCGGAACTCGTTAATTGAACAAAAAGTTTCCGTACGTTGTAAGAAAATTACAATATTTTCGCAAAATTCGTTCATTGACATAATTTCCATCTAAGGCGATACAATCGAACGCGTCTTCTGTTTATAGAACGTTTGATCTTTGCTCGGCCTCAGTTTCGGTAATTACGTATTTGTTGGTGCGAAATCTATTTCCCTGTAGCATCCTTTTCATTTTGTTTGGTTGATTTAACAATTTAAGTTGAATTGACAAATAAAAGAGTTTCAAAAAAGTCTTGCGGTATTTTCGCTTGGTTTCATTGCAAGCGCGTAGTTCTAGTTGTATTCATCGCATCGCTATAGCTATAGCTATAGCTTGTTGGAAAGGTACTCGTATTAACGCTCTAACACACGCGCTTGACAGTTTATTTTGTTTGATTCAGTCGTTCGTCAGTCTTTATAAATGCAATGATTTTCAGCCAACCAGAAATACTGTCAAAGTTTTATATATACAATAAAAATATTTGTAATATCAACAAATTCTAGAAGATCATTTCCTCGAGTATTCCTTAGAATTGACCATTCCATCAATAATCTGTGATGGATAGTGTGTGGAAATCAGATTTTCGGATTTTTAGTGTATCTGTATTATTAGAGATCTTTTCTATAACTGACGACATGGCACTTATAGAATATTAGATGGTTGCATAAGGCTACGATTACACGGATTGTTAAAAGTAGTAGTTACTGCTGTTTTTCTGCCAGTTATGCCTTAACTCCACAACAAACCACGAACTATTTAAAGCTTTTCACTCGTACTCATGCTAAAATTGTATGAATCTTTTCCCTCTCGCAAACAAAAACCACGAAAACACATAGACATAAAACTTGCGCTCCACTCAGCTGTCAAAACGACCGAAGCTGAGACTGTTCGACTCCAACGTCAAATCGGTCCTTTTCTACGGTTGCGAGACGTGGAAAGTGACCTCTGCT
>JANSTU010002427.1:0-18577 GCA_027564075.1 Bolitophila hybrida
TAGAGCGGCGTTGGACTGATTGTATCACTCTTGAAGGAATGTATGTTGATGAATAAGATCGAATTTTGCAAAAAAAATGTGTTTTTCCTACGGATTTATTGAGTGATGTGGTAGTTAGCGCGGATTACTGTTTGTCGCATCTTATTTCAGGCACTGTTTATATAGGCACCTCGGTGTCTCAGAAATTATGCGAAAAATCGACAGCACCCTAACCAAAACTAAATTTTGCAAGAGTTTTTCGAATGTAGCTCATGATATTCATAGCCTATATTCGCACCCTGTATAGAACAATAAGTGTATGACAACATCTGGGAATGCTACAAGACATGCAACATAAGTGTTTTTATTATATTTAAAAACATTTATAAAATTTCCGAAGTTTTTAAACGGGATCAGCAATATAAAGCTTTGACCCAAATTGCCAAGTGCTGGGAGAAGTATCAGGAGCTGTATGAGCTTGTAATTAATTGATCAGGGGCCGGGGAGTTGGAAGAATAAAATGATATCTGCTCGAAAACGATGGAGTTATAATTCGATGTATTCGCGAAGCTCGAGGAAGCACTTGTGAGTATAGTAAACCCATCCACGGGGTCGACCATGGCTGATAAACCTTCAACTGAACCTGGACTTCATCAGCGGCAAATGGCATTCTCAAAATTAATTCTTTAGGCCTGCAGATCTGTGATTGAATCTGGGCAGGGTGGAGCAGTTTCCTCCCAGTCTAGAAATCTGGAGCAACTTTATGAAAAATTGCAGTCCCATATTATCGAGCGTATATCCAATGGAGAAGATGATATTGCTGTAATATCTGAGCATTGCTATGTGAAAACTGCAGACAGCATTTCTCGAAGCAGTTTCTGTATTATATTCTGCGACATTTGCCCCATTTACCCTTCAAATAAATCCTTTTGATGGCAGTTCCGATAAGTGTGAGGCATTTCGAGAATAATTCACGCAAGGAATGCACCTACGTATTTCGATGCCAGCGGTTCGAAACTGCAACGCTTGAAAGGTCTCTTACGAGGAGATGCAGAGGAACTATTACAAAACTTTACGATACAATGACCAACAAACTCTCACATTCATATTCTTGCGACATTGCCGATCTGTCAGAAATCATCCGATGAACTTAGAAGGTTGATGAATAACTGGGTAGTAGCCGATCTGTCAGAAATCATCCGATGAACTTAGAAGGTTGATGAATAACTGGTTAGTATACCATGTTGTGCAGCGATTAGAAACCGAGACGCGAATGCTTTGTAAGCATCATCAACCATACATCACAGCACTGCTAACCTGGGTAGCGCTCTTCATCCTAAACCGCGTAAGATCGCTCAATGCAACTGGACAAAATCTTGTGCAGATTCGCACTTAATCTTCTACAGCATTCAATTCCAATAGAAGTGTTCGCTCCCATCAGACGTCCGCCGCCTTCGTTAATGATAATATTTCCAACGTAACTATTTCCAACTAGGTGCCACTAGTGCCAGTGTTCTTCCAGTTCTTATCAGACGACCTATGAACAACAGGACAACAACCAAATCAATGCAACTTGGGCCATTGCTCACAAGCATCATTTCTGACAGAAGACGCTGCCAATAAACTGGGACTTATACGACGGCAAGTCGACTGGAAGCTCATGTGACTAGGTGCCTCCAATGCTGGCAATTCAACCCAGGCCTTTACACTATTTATAGTCTCATCTAAAGTTTGCATCGTGAAAATCCGCTAATGACAAATCCCTTAACGAACAGCTACCACCAGGATGACCTGACAGCAGCATATAATATAATATAATGTACTTGTACATGTCCCTTCTAACCTCACTGTAACTTGTTGGACATGATTCCATTATGTATTATTATTATTATAGTTGTGATGCGATGGCGGAAACATGCGGTTGTCTTTGCAGCCGACATTGAAAAAATGCAAAAGAAAACGGCAGATCTGGGTGGATGCCGCTGATTCACGTTCAGTGAATAGTATGGAGGCCTACAACGACCGAACCAATGCGATATTATCAGTTTAAAACAATAACATATACGGAAAAAACATATGTCCGTGTCGAGCAAGCCGGACGTGGTACTTTGTTGTTACATTGCTGGCAGCGAAAACGAAATAAGCTCCACTAAAAACAATATCACAACCGAAGTTAGAGTTGTGTGGAGTTGTGCTTACGGTAAGCCTTATGCAGAAAGTTCAAGCATCGATGCAGTTTTCTGACGCCAACGAGAGATTGCTGGATTGACTCGACCATAGATTTGGCATGAATTAGAGGTCATCCGACATGCTGGAATATATTCGTGGGAATCGGGTCACTGAAATTCAACGAAACCAGCCGCATTGTCATTGTAACAATGTCGGTTTGGAAGAAAATCCATCTTAGTGATTGTATATTAACTTCCGATTCATACACAACATGCGCCATTCTAATGAGCATAGTGGGACCACTACAAACTGAGGAGCATCGCACTGCGCGAGATGTTTGGGTACTCTGTGGAAAATAAAAAAAACAATTGCTCGGAATAGTCCCTTGAAGACTTTATTGCTTCATTGCTTCATACAAACGTTTTGTTTCGCAGAGAGGATTATGCAGCGAAATTTACAGTGATAATGCAACCAATTTTGTGGGCGCTTCTGCTATATTTATGGAGACTGAGCGCGAGAGAGGATTTACGACCGAAACTCTTCAAGTTGTGGCAGCAATGGGACCTACGTGTGGCAGTTAAGTCCTTCGCTATCTCCTTTTTTAATGGACTAGAAGAGGCCTATACGATCCGTAAAATACTACCTGAAGAGAGTAATTGGAGAAAAAACACTCACGTTCGAGGAAATATTAACATTTCTGGCACAAGTTGAATCCTGCTTAAACTCGAGACAACTTTATCCAATGAGCAGTAATCCTACGGACTTTGAATTGTTGACACCAGGGAATTTTCTAATCGGAGAGCCACTCAAATCGTTCCTAGAACACAACATTATAAGTTTAAAACCTCACCAACTGACAAGATGGCAGGCGACACAACAAATGTTCCAGTAATTCTGGACTAGATGGTCTTCTGAATATCTGCACACATTACACGAGCGAAAAAAAGTGGCAAGTTGAGGAGCCCAACATAAAGATAGGCAACATGGTTCTGATGGTCATAGATAATTTACCACCATCCAAATGGGCACTTGGGCGGTTGCTACATCTACATCCAGGACTTAACAATTCAGTAAAAAAAATGGAATCTTTAAACGTCCAATTGTGAAGCTTTCACGACTGCCAAATCAGGATATCGACTCAGGCAGAGCCAGACAAATAAATTTAGACGATTGATGCGTCTAGGAGGGCGGCATGTTGCGACGTGTATCATTGTGGAAACATAACATACAAGTATACATCTGGCTATTATGAATGTTTTCTTTTCCCCGTTGCTTTATTTTTGATATTGTATAAATGACACTTTTTCAAGTCAATGCAAATTACTGCGATATAAATCTGCTGTGTTTGTTTTTCTTGTGCAATTTCCTAATTTTTTAATTAAATATAATTGTAATTCTTTCGAAAATTCAGTTGTTTATTTATTTATTTTCTGTTCGATAAGCTGCGGTATGACGCAACAGTATTATTTTGATAGACATAAGCTTTTATAAAATTGATAATTCAACTGATCAAAATCGAATTTATACGCAGTCGACCAAGAATTAACATAACCTTTTCAAAAATTATATTATTTTTTAAGGATGGGGCCAAATTTACTGAACCATCTCTAATTTTTCATCACATAATGCATGATATTTTGAATTTGTAATGTGATATTATCAATATATTTTTGGATATTTTTTTTTATATATTCTGTCACTGTCACCATCAGCAATAAGGCGGTCGTACCGTACGGCCATTCAAATAGAAGGGCCAATTGTTGCAATTATGTTCTGATTTAGAATCGGAATGGCGAACAGTATCTATTCGTCGAATCACTCAAAATTAATTTGCCAGTATCATGAGATACAATATAGAGCCAGCAGCAGATAGTGAAGAATAAGCATTTTTTATATTTTGGAATGTTGATTTAAACAGTTAACTAAAACAGTTATTAGGTTACGCTTGCCAATTAAAAGAGAATCACTGTTGTTTACTTACTATAGATTCTGCTCGTGTACAAATGTCGAGTGACTCTCATTTGAGTTTGAAGTTTATTCATGTGTTATTCACCTACAAGAATTGCATGTTTCTCTTATTGAAATGTGCTGTGCACATGGTTCCTGGAATGCGCATGCACGCTAGACGTTGGACTTTTTGAAGTTGTGCGGTGACTGTCTTTAGTTTTATTATGCAAGTGGCAACATTGGTCGAATCATTTCAGTATAGATCCAGTTAATTACTTTAGGAGGCAGTCATAATGTTTGGCCGGATTTGCCAGAATCATTTAAGGGTTATGATGGTATTTGTCTCATTTAAGTCTGACGTAATAAATTATATGTAAAAAAAAAACAATTCAGAACAGAACACAATTTATTATATCGCCGAATGCTGTTCGCCGAATGCTTGTTTCTTTTATTTATCCTATAAATTGAATCGCACAATCGCGTTTCTTTTTTTTTCAACACAAAGTACTTAAGAACTAAATAGTTTAATGTGTAAAAGATTTGTACTTAACAAAAGCGGCTAAACGGCCATTCGGTGAAACGGTTAATTCGGCGAAATGGCCATATACTCGTACCATATTTTACGCCAAGCTACGCAAATAAACGTTCGAACATCTGACCACAACATTCACTTTATTTTAAGTATGTTTATTTTGTTACTTTGAGGAATGTTAAAAAGTTTGCCAGAGAAGATGCTTTTGAGGAACACAACGTTCAATAATGATATACAAATTACATTAGTAACACTAATAAAAGTACTTTTGAGAATCTTTGATCTTCCAATAAGATAAGGATGGTACCTGGATGGCGATCACATTATAATATATACGAGTTTTTATATAAGTAGTAGCAGTTTTATTGATCTGTCACATTTGCCAAATCAAGATAATTGTAACTATCTGGAAGGGTTTTGACAAATATTTTTACAATGTATATTATTGGCTCAATTTATGTTTGGCAAATTAACTTTATTTTTAAATTATATATTTAAGCTGTATTGTTAACGGTTAGATTGTTTTTAAACACTTCTTAACAATAACATTATAGTTAAACATTATTTTAATTATGTTGTTTATAAACTGTCATCTAACTATCATAATTAAAAACGAATTAAAATTGACATCTTCAATAAATCTAATATACAAAACTAATTTTATTAAAACATGTCCAACAAAGCTAACAAATCACCTAAAAAGCCAAAGCTTTATGCTCAAAACAAGGATCGTATTGATCGCACTGCCGAAGTGCAGGTCATATTTGATGCGCTCACTTGTGTAGTCCTAGAGCCCGAAACAGTTATTCTATTATTGCGATCAATTGAACCATCCGTCGTTTTGGCTGCGTTTCATCATTTGGATAAATTTGCTATGAAATTCACAGGCAATTACGAGCGACTATTCGAAAAGAATCTCCTAGAAGCAATAGAAATGCATTGGCTTAATGAAAACCTATTTATTCGTCGATTCGCATTGAAACTGCTCTCGCAAATATTTCAAGTGCCTTCGGCTAAGGAAATACTGCTAGACCATTATTTAATATTCGACGTGGCGGTAGAAAACTACACTGAGGTCCCTTCAATATACCAAATTAGGTATTATTTTAGTAATATTTGTTTATTCCAGATTGAAGACAATTTCCTAATTGAATATGCTGCCATAATTTTAAACCATCTCTGTATTTTACCCAAATGGCTGAGAACCTATGTCAGTAGACCACACTTAGTCGACAGTATTTACGCACGAATGCTTAATACTAACGATGCGGACGTGCTGCTGCAAAGCATTGAACTCTTAGACAAGGTCACACATGATTCAGACGGTTTTCTGATTGTATGCCAATCGGAAATATTTCCATTTGCTTTCCTACTGGCGTCTTTTCGTAGTGAATACACTAGCATTCAGAGCTCTGCTCTCGGTGTTCTAACAAATGTTGTGGCTTGTAAAAGTTTACATTTTGTAAAATGGTTTTGTAATCCAATGTTTACGGAGGAGATATTTAATATTTTAGAGGTTCTGTTATATGTCACATGCAAACAATTTTTTTATACATTTTACATTTTTTAGAATTTACTTTGGCATGATCTTCACACAAAGACTATAAATCTCCTGCGAGGAGCTATAAAGCATCCAGAATTTGCTGATTTGTTTTTTAGAGATGTAATACAATTGTAGATGTCATAAATTCATTTAAAACCCATTTTTTAGTTACACCTTGACAGATACATGAAGTTTATCGATATTACCCTATACCACAAATTGGAATCAATGGGTGTCTTAGTTGAGCTAGCTTTCTATCCAGAAGCTAGACAAGTATTTGTTTTGTAAAATAATTTTAACTGCTATGTAACACAAATATTGTTTTTTAGTTTTTATTTGAACGTGGCTTCCACGTACACTTGGTTAATTTCCTGTTAACTGATGGCGTTGCTGATATAAGCATTGGATTAGGACAAATGGCCAATCACTTGCAATCGATGCAACATTTCTTAGAAATGGCATGTGTTGAAAGACTTTTTGGTGAATATAAATTTCGTATTTAATATTAATTAATTTTATTTTACATATATTTTTTAGTTATTTTGTGCTCGGATAATGCCAAGTGGCCAGATCGTAGGGAAGCAGCGAATGCATTGTCGGTTCTCGTGAGACTAAGTCCACAAGCTTGTGAAGATACTGTGTCTTGTAATGGTTCGGTATGTATTGATATTATTTTTGGAGTTCTGCTTAAGATGAACCATGAATAGGACATGCCGAGAGATCTTAAAATGTCTCTAGACTATTTTTCTTTATCGATAAACTCATTTGAAGTAATCAGATTTCCGAAAATTATAACACCAAACACCGTCCTAATCTAGATGTGGAATAACGACCACTCATACTAAGTTTGCACATTATTTCTAAATTTATTTATCAGAAAAATAACGTTTTTACCTTTAAATTGGTATTTTCAGAAGAAACCTGATTACATTAGGACATAGGGAACCATTCGGTGATTCGGTAATACAATGTTTCGGCAGAACATACCATATTATATATAACATATTATAAGCCTATTGATACTTATTATACTTTGGAGGGAGGCTGCTACCTTGTCGCTTCCAAACAAGCAGTTTAAATGAATAGTTGACATCCTCAAGTACAAGTATTTTTCGACTTAGTTTTCAGATGGATAGGCGACTTTTCAAACTATTTCGGAAGTTCACCAACACATCTTCCCACATACTCCCTGAGACTACTACCGAAAATAACGTCGGTATTTTGCTCAGACTTCGACATGCCTCATTATTTTGAGCCACGCTATACGCTTCCTGAGTATCCTTACCGAAATAAGAAGCACTCAGATGCGGCAACAAAAAATCTACGCTAGTGGGTCGACTTTCGGTACATAGAGATGGGAGCGGGTCAACTACTTCCTTTTCAAAATCTTGTTTCGGTCAAAAATCTTGCTTTTCAAAATCTTGATTTACAAAATCTGGTTTTTCATATTCTTTTCTAAACTATTTTCTTTGTAAAAAATAATATTATATAAATTACGTTCTATATACATATATATTTGTTTTTGAGTAAAAACAAAACGCTCGCGAAAACTGGTTTGGGAAATGTAATTTCAACGAACATAAGCTCGCTCGGACGACAATATGACAGAAAATGCAAAAATGCATAGTGAATAATTCAAAAATACACAGTAAATGTTATAAAAACGAACACCAGGCTCCAGGAGACTCGGAAATTATGGAAGCATAGCCAAACAAATGATGCTACATTAGCTACCTGGAAGAATCTGGAAGTATTTCTACGGATTCGTGTGCGTTCACTATCAGCCATTGAGTCTCTCCCAGTCAATGCGATTACTAATATTACAATGCAAAAAAAGTTGCGATCTCATCAGAAAGCAACAATGAAATTTTGAAAATCTGGAGCATCATCCACATTCAAATTCACCTGTCCGTGTTGTTCGCAAAGTCATGCGATTCAGTATTGCCACGATTTCCGATGCCTCGAGCCTACAGCAAGACGCGGTGTGGTAGTGGAGAAACGTCTCTGTTTTTTATGCCTTGGATCAGGGCACATGGCACATTCCTGCGAATCAAATCGTAATTGCCGATATTGTTATCAACGGCATAACAGCCTGCTATATTTGACTTCTGTTTCTGTACCCAGAACAATGTCTTCTTCATCAAGTGCGTCAGTCCAGCATGTTGTATCAAGCTGTGCATCGATGATTGGCGATCATTGTCGTACGCAAGTACTACTGGCCACTGCAGTATTCAATGTGCAAGGCTTCGATGGATCACAGGCTTCCTTCATGACTGAGAGAGCTGCCCAGCTCATTCAATTGCCACGAAAGTTTGTTTGCCGGGCAGTTTCTGGAACACAAACATTAACGAAATCATGCCATCAAATACTGTATTTCAATATCGCACTAACATCCACCGACATCAGTTCAGTCGAAGAATTTCAATGTTGGAAATGGAAGAAATCTCTGAGCAGCGAGTACTGACAAGCGAAGAAGAAGCATGCAAGATATATTTCGAGGATACATTTACTCGTGACTCCACTGGGCGATTTCATGTTCACTTACCTCTAATGGATGACCTAAAATTGGGTGAACACATGGCCGTGCAACGCCAACTACAAATGGAGAAAAGGTTTATTGCTAATTCTGCGTTCGCTAAGCAATACCGAGAACTTTAGTTAGTTTTTTTTATATGGAGATTATCAAAAATGAGACAATATCGGAAAATCAACGATGTTAATATTACAGCAGATGATACAGATACAAGATCAAGATGGTCATCTAATTATCTACATACACTTCAACAACGAAGGAAGTGGCAGTCTACCAGGCAAGATATTAAAATAGGAGATCTAGTATTAATTATTGAAGACAATTTCCCGCCGAACAAATGGTCGTCGATGGATATTAAAGTCATAACCGTTCGCACCAAAATGCCGACATTCAAACGAGATGTCGTGAAATTAGCACGGCTGCCAAATCGGGAAGATTGCAATAAGTTGGACTATGGACTAACTGGAACCAGCCCTTCTGTGGATAATTTAGACGGCGAATGCGTCTAGGGGTGGCGGCATGTTCCGCCCTACATGTCTAACATAAAGTTCATCGGTGCACACATCTATATTAATACATTTATACGTTTCCGTTAGGCAATGAACAATTTGTACTAGTATGTGTAATTTCGAATTTAATTTGTATATTCCTTTGTTTTGAAAGGAGATCGATTTGTGAACAGTTGCGATCTATATGTGAAATAAAATATATATTGTATTGCGAATCGAGTTAAGTTTTTTTAATGAGTTGTGTGTAAATGAATTAAACAAATAAATCCCGAACCGCGAATTTATTGTACGCAGCGAGCGTAACAGCCACAAATGATTAGGGGTGCTGTCAATCCCCCAGAGTCTCAATCAAGTGTTAGATCGCTTCGCTCGCCATACTTATCAATAATTGACTGCTACAAATAATCCCATTCAAAAGTTAGGGTCCGACGGTAAAAATACGGTAAAAAAAAACTTGTTGGGTGAGGTAAGGGTAAGGATAAAAAATGTTTGGGTGACAAATGAAAAGATTTTTTTATTATGGTTCTATAAATTAACTAATTTTCATCTTCCTTATTGCTTTCACTTCCGTTAAGTGATTTTCCTTACCCTCCTCATATTTGAATGACAACCACACCCGACACAGCCCTGAAATTATAACGCCTAGACGGGCACTGAAAATAACTTTTATTTTAAACCTCCAACATTTTTTACCCTTACTAACCCTTACTTAAGGATGTTTTGACCATATCCCAAACTATGTTTACTCTTTTAAAGTGATTATGCACTGCAGAAGATCGCATAATACGATGAAATGTTTGACAGTAATTGAGATGATCGTTGAATTTAACAATGATTTTATTAACGACACTACTTCAAAGTAAAGGAGTAAAATCCACATCTTGTGGTGTACCCATTTATTCCAAAACTTTTACAGATTATACTTCCGTATCAGGAATCCCTGAGCATTTATCAATAACATGTTAGTATGTTACTGAAATACAACCATACTTATATTTTTGTGGAAATGACCCCTTTAAAATAATTAAGCCTCTTTCTTAATTTAATTATTAATACTTATAGTATTCACTGATTATATATGATTTAGAAAACTATATCAAAGACATTGTCCAAGAATTCTGAAGACATTCCTCTAGACTTCAAACTCAGTTTGATTCAACTATTATCCAATCTTTCCAAGAATCGAGCAACCCGATCAAAAGTTATGGATGACGAACTGGCAGAGGTCTTGGTGTCTACACTGAGAGTTTAGCGTTATTCTTATTTTGTATTGCATCAGAATAAACCTTATCAAGTTACAGGCAAGCACAAGTTGTACATTGCTAACGGTAGAAATATTGACCTGCATATCGGCTTACCTGACTGAGGAACCTCTGCGAGACGAGCTTTTACGAATGAACATCAGTCGCGTTTTGGTCAATTGCATGCAGAGTGATGCTTTTCCTATTCTAAATAAAACTGTAGCGGAATTCATCTCTAACGCTGCCAGAATTAAGCCTTTTTCTGATGTATTTATAGAAAATCACGTTTTGGACACGTATAATGATTATAAATTAATCCATACATATGATTAATATCTATTCTTCCGTAAGTCTTCTAGCCGATGAAGAAGCATTCATCAACTGTCCCAACTGGAGTATGGCCATTGATGCAATTTTAAACAATAATCTGCCCGTAAAGTTTGCTCTACGTGGTCACTTATCACTAGAAGATGTAACGCAGGATAACTTTTACGCTACAAAGCAGCTGTGGACAAATATGCAGCGATTCATGGATATATTTTTTGAGGATTGTTCACCGATCGTTCCATTTTTTTATTGTAACTTTAATAATTTACAATGCTTGAACAATGATTCGATGGAGAGTAAATTATCTAGTATGAAGTTTTCACATTTTACTAGAATTTATATTTTTCAATACTTGATACTTAGATTTCAAAGAACTGCATTCCAAGGAAAATCACTTGTCAGGCGAAACCGTGAATTCATGCTGTTACAATCGACGACCATTTGATGAATACCTGCCGGACTATCTTCAAATTATTAAGGAAAAACAAGAAGTAACTTGTACAAAAAATCATTAAAGTATAATACTAACTCTTGCTCATTTAGATCAAAGGCATTTCTTGTGATCAATCCACAATATCCGATGTCACCAAACAAGTACAAATAATCGGTGATCTCGTTTGTACAAAAATATGCAGCAAGAACAAAGGTCCGTATGGAGGGAACGGCACAAACATATCAGACCGACAAACCAAAATTCCAACTCCGTCTGTCGAAAGTCTAAACACCTCAGAATCATCTTCTGCAACCTGTTCATGCGACGATGATCTCGATGAACTTATTCTTGTTCATTTGGACGAATTGAAGGTAATGATCTTGAATACTTCTAGCATCACTTAATCAAAGATTATTTAGCGTTACCTGCATTGTAACATAATACCATTGGGCTTAATTAAAATTGGAAGTTTCTTTGAGAAGGCACTATTGTTCAAGGTAATCGCTGATCGTCTAGGTTTGCCGTGCTCTCTTGAAATGGATTCACAGAGCCAAATGGTCTGGAACGAGATATCTGTACCGGTATACGACAAGGTAAACGTTTATAATATAAACTTAAAGTCAATCCTTACTTTTAAATCTAATCAGAATGACAAATGTGGAGAAATTATATCGCCTTCAGATAGATTCAAGCCAACGCATATTGTTGATCTAATGGACAGTCCAGGAAGCTTGTACGCTATTGGTTGCCGTCGAGCTTTACACTATTTGGGAAAACTTTAGATTATTCAATATAATTTATCGTTTATTTACATTAAATTAAATCTTGGTATAAAAATATCGATTGACAAAAATAAAATGGTAAGCAAATTCTGGTAACTCTGTGTGTGTATGTGTTGGATTTACAGGCAGTGTGTTTGTCTTAGGCAAAGATCTGATAATAAATAATTTTGACAATTCTGGAAAACTGCGGTCAATAAGTTATACAAAGGGAACTGGTTGAAGAGACAATCTTTTAGTGGCCATATTCGGCTGGCTCCTCACAGGTTAGAGTGTGTTCGTCAAACAATTTCTCTTCGCCACACGAGATCAGACGTGGGTGACCTTCGACGCAAGTAATTAGGTGGTGAGCATCGCCGGGAATGGCAAACCGAGGGAAAGGCCAGAAACGAGCTGCAGGTGAGTTTGAGTCTACCTTAGCGGGACACTTGAAGCCAACCACGGCTTCAGGGTTGCAGATATCGAGCAACTGATCGGGCCAGTTACAACCGTGGATGCGTTCGTCATAGGCTAGTCCAGCCTCACATTGGTGCTGATGTGGCTCACCGTAGGCACACTTGATGAAGCTTGTTGAGCATTCATGGCTGTCCGGGTAGATACCAAACGAGTACTCACAGCCGGGCGTAGAGTGAGCGGTAGCTACAAATATATAAATAAATAGACGGAGTTTTAATCAGTTGTTTGTATAGTCTAATTTGATTTCATTTACGATCAGATTTACGTTCTCCACAATCGACGGCCCAGTTGTAATTGCAATGATTGTGAACGGCACCTTTTCCATCAAAAAGCAAACCATTCTCACAGGTTTCCAGTGTAATGGTTCCATTCGTGCAGAGGAAGAATTGATCGCACAGATCGGGATGGGCGTAGGCCTACTTAGAATTATGCTTTTTTAGAACAATTGATCAATATTATGTTTATCAATTTTTTATATAACCTGGACACCATGTTGCTCTGGACATTCTTGGCTGGAAATCACGGCTCCATTTGCAACTGAAATTCAAAGAAAATGATTCAGATATTTTCAGTTACGAGTATATGCATTATATCAGCTATCGGCTAAATCTGATATACTAGTTACTACAAGAAAATAGGTTTATTTTAATTGTTTCCCCTCAAAAATGTTTTCAGAAAATATATAAAGTCTTAGGTTGTTTCAATTGAAATATAATATTACCAACTTTAATACCCAAAACGTACTATTTTAGTGAAAGCGATTATTCTCTGTTTACGAGGGTGTAATTTCTTTTCTCATCTGTAAATTGTATAAATCCTTTAAAAATAAAATGATAGGCAGGTAAACAAAATATCATCTTAAAATTACTATTTGCTACTTCATCATCGAATTTTTTTTTTGGTGTAAATAAAATTTAATGAAAAGATAGATGAATTGTTTCCAAACATTTTTGATCAATCGAAAACATTTTTGTCCTTGTCAATTTTACATTTTTTTATTATTATTCGCGGGGCAAGAAACTGTTTTTTTATATGTCTTTTTAATGGAGAGGTCACGGAGGTGGTGGTCGATAGCACCCCTACGTAAGGGTTGGTAGCGGTTCAAATGTTTAATTTTGCATTTCATTTGGCATAATTATGATTTGTATCATATATGCTATTGACGCACTGTGCAAATATAAATGAAAAATTAGGCTGGTGAATTCAATTCACCATTTAATCGCATTATTTTTAAAATTCAACACAACGTCTTAATGCGTACCAGAAATGATTTGTAGGGCTTTTTAAATAGTGATGAATATGTATCCATAATTATTTCCTGCCTCAGAAGACAAACTATTTACCTGCCCGTATTCTTGTCAGAATTATACGCCTGAATTTGATAAGCAATATCGTGAATTCATGAAACAGAAGTAAAACGAACTGGGTGAGTTGTTAGACGAATAAGAGATTGGCAAACCTTTAACAGAACCAACAATGCCGACATAAAACCTCACATTCTACATTCCTCATCACGTTGTTTAAAATAAAATGTTTACAAAATACAGAATAATATATATTTACAGATAACAATAAATCCATGAAATGTTGTTGATAATCAGTTTTATACCGCTCAATCACAACGAAAATAAATTACATTACGACTCGGTAGAGAATAACACGGACAAAACAATTACCAAACTGACAGCTGTAACACACCATTTTGATGTAGAAGGTGATAGAATAGTTTGGACAGTTGATTTCTGACAAACATCTATATTAACACTGCAAAATATTTAAAAATTTATAATAAATATATAGAAATAAAAACTTTGAGCAAGTGAACATACTTTTTTATTCTCGTTGCGCAGTAGCACCGAAGGGCTACTAAGAAGAAGACGAGGTCTCAAGTAAGACGAAAGGGCAGGAGTGTAAAAAAATATAAGAGCCAGAAACATACATGAAAAAATTATGGATATTTTAGGTAAAAAAGCAGAATAGTGAAATAATTTTCGGGAAATACGACTCAAGCCCTTAAATAATATTCAAGGGTTTTAAAAACATCGGTAAGTACCGAAACAGCTTTCCAAAGTAATACATGCCCCAATTGTCGTAACCAAAATAACAAGATTTTTAAGATCAGAATTAGTAAATAAAGAAAATTTCAAAGGTAAAACCTTCCAACCGAAGTAACTCTAAACTACTCAAAACAGAGAGTATCATTGAAATATAATCTAACTGCGGCAACGAGCATAATGCGAGTGACCAAAATTGTTCTGAACCCGACTCGTAAAAGACACAATGCCAATACAAACATTTTCATAAAAGAAGCGAAATCCTCGAATCGAAAATGTATACAACCTGCTAGAAAATCTAAAAGATAATTCCCAGTAAAACCCATTTTGAACAGAATGCCATAAAATGTAAGCACGGAAGAGTTAAACAAATCAAAAAAAAAAATATAACAATTACAGAGTAGAACAAAATAAACACAATACGACCACAGACACCAAAAAACCCAAAACCAAGTCTCCACGCCAGCATACATAACACGAAAAGCTATAAACATCGAACCTAGCCAAGCAATACAACCCCCACAGAGTAGGTGAAGCAGAATGTACCCCTTATTAGATTCTAAATTCAATTGATCTAACGAAAACAACGAAAACGACAATTAAATAAAAATACAGCTCCAGGAACTGACAACATTTCGAATGTACTTTTAGAAATGATAAAGAAGAGATTCACATAGAAAACTACCCGGGATGACTTTCGGATTTGGACCTCAGAAATTCACATTGGACTTATCTAGTAAATGTTTTCCTATAATTAAATACAAATAAAAACAATAACATCAAAACTCTCTTTATACAAAACATATAGAAAAAGCTTTTGATAACGAGAATTAAAAATCAAAATACTCAATATGGCAACAATAGGCTAATAACCTGTTCTGCCGAAATATTTTATTAACGAATCACCAAATGATTCCCTATGTCCCGAATAGGGTTTACAGGATCTAATACACACTGTTGAAACAATAATTAAAGAACACAAATTTGAAATGTGAAATGGATCTGCAAATCACTACAGAATCGGAGAATTGTCAGTACCACGAAAACATTCTGGGCAGAAATACACCGGTCTACCACAAGTTCAACATTTATACGGGATGTATACATGAAATGATCAACGCACGAGTGAATTTCGTCCAGTTTACAGATGATATTGCAATCATCCTCCAAGCAAATACACAAGAGCTAAACAGACTGACATACGTAGCTCTACAAAACTTCAAAGACGAATTAGGAAAACTAAACTTAAAAAAAAATTAAAAAAATCGCGGTATGCTGCATAATACAGTCTTGTAATATTTGTTGGGGTATAAACATGTACAATTTATGTAATAAAGAAGAAACAATAATGCTCATAAACGCGTTTTCTGAAAAATCATATTTTTCAAAATGATATCCACGATATCTCAAGAATGGATTGACAATTTATTACAACCTAAGCCCAAATTCAGATCATAATTGTCGTTATTTATTTATTTTTAGAGCACTTTAAAGATCGAAGATGTGAATAAAACGGTAACAAAACATTCAAATGTCTGCCATTTTTTTTAATTTTCTACTTTTTATTGATATTATAGGTTATTGTTTTTTTCATTTCAAATTCTATGCTATGGAGACCATTTGTTTTCCACTTGACGTTCAACGGCGTATTAACACTTCCCATGACACACAAGTACACAAGTGTAAAAAGTGTAAACCTGTTTTTGCGTGCGCGAGGACTCGCCCCATTTGGATGGTGAACTATGGGTTAACGAGGCACTGAATATATAATATTATATGTAGTTAGTAAGAAAACGAAACGTAGGATTACATTTAAGTAATAAAATGGAATGAGGAGAATTGGACTGGAAGGCAACGGAGTCGGAAAGAGGAGAGGTGAGTGTACCTTGAAGCTTGAAGAGTTTAAGGTTGTGTGTTTGACCATGTGTGGACAATACAAATCAGCATAGCTACAGCCACCAATCAAACCGAACAGAAAAAACAAGTGCAACCATAGTTGGCCCAACACACCGGACAGCCATGTGCGGTCCCCACAGGATTTTCGCACGCCTGAGAGGCGCCCTAACTTTTCTAATTTCACTTTGTGTATTGGCGCTTTGATGCTCACCGGATGGAATTGGGAACATGTCCGCAGCATGTATGTACACTTCAATGTGTGTGCCTTGGCATTGAGAAAAGCAACACTGTCGATTAACAACTAAATATCAATCTCTATTACAAAAACTTGAATTCTATTGAAATATTCTCTAAAGCTAAAGGTGGCGCACATCCAAGGACAATGTTGAATGTATAAGGCAATTATTAGGAGTATATAAACTCGTTAAAACATACAGACTTGATTTAAAAAGTGAACAATGCAGAAATCAGAACGTACATAGTACAACAAATGTGTCAAATATGATAAACTGGAAAATATCAAAATACCGCATAACAAATCCCGAATTTCAATTTCAATTTTTTATTATTGTTGTAATTAATTAATTATTGTATAATTACAAAATCTCGCAATACAAAATCCCGCATTACAAAATCTCGCATTACAAAATCCCGAATTTCAAAATCCCGCAATACAAAATCCCGCAATATAAAATCGCAGATTACAAAATCCCGAATTTCAAAATCCCGCATTACAAAATCCCGCATTGCAAAACAAATCGCGCAAATTAGAAAAAAATATTGTTCACCAAAAACATAAAAAATGTATAGTATATAATTCAAAAATGCACTGTAATTGTTATAAAAACAAACACCAAGCTCAATATGAAAATCGAAATCAGAAGCTTTACAGGGTACTATTCCACGACCCACCATCCGCCATTCCGAAGGGTTGATTTCCCTTAGCGTGATTCAAAAGGTTTTGGCCATAGAGTACTATTCTACAACCCTCTATTCGCCATTCCCAAGGGTTGGCCATATTTTTTTCTGTTTAAAAAAATGTATATATTTCTTTTATGTGAATTGTTTTTCTGTAAATTGTCGTTTTCATTGAATTGTTTTTCTGTGAATTGTCATGGAACCATGTACCTTGTGATTCTAATTTCAAGATTAGTTAAACAATCCGGAAATTATACTTATGGCGTGGTTACAGTTTAAATGAAAAATCACATAAAAATAATGAAATATGTTTATATACTCGTATAATTCTATTTTTTTCTATAAAATTATAACAATCTTTTTAAATTCAAATTAATTTGCTTTTTTCCGGAATTTTGTAATGCGGGATTTTGTATTGCAGGAATTTGAAACTCGGAATTTCGTACCCAACCCAATAATGCAGTGCACATATAATCAATCAAAAACACAAATAATTACAAAATTACATTTAAGTGATGATACCGCACAGATAATATACATATAATCATATATTTAGTATTATATATTATATATCTTGTGTTCAACCGTGATACTGTGATTATAAGAAGAATATACAATTTAGTGAGCGTAAAACAAGAAAAATACCGGTGTGTTGAATTTTTGTCAAGTGAATTTCTCTCAAGTAGAATTGTGAATTGTGTTTAGTTTTAAATCCTTCTCATTGTATATTGTGATTTGGTGTCAAAAATGCATTCCTCGGCAGTGCATTCTTCCCACCAAATAATTTGGTAACGAAAATGCACTTGAGAAGAATTCAATCCATATATTGAATTCTTCAGTAAAAAATATCATACCTCCGTAATGCAGTTTGGATACTGCGTTCAAATGTTATAGACGGGTAAACATGGAGTTCACTAACGTCGAAATTCGCGCTATTTTGAAGTTTTCCTTCGTTAAAGGCAAATCCGCTGGAGAAACATTCCGTGAGATAATTGGTGTTTTGGGGGATGGTACACTATCACTTCGAACCGCGGAGGAATGGTTTCGACGATTCAGTGCCGGTGAAAACGACACCATGGATAAGCCAGCCGGCGGAAGACCTATGACGACGAATTACGATTAAATCATGGAAAACATCGAGTTAGACCGGCATGTGACATCTCGTGACATCGCCCAGGAGATAAGAGTTAGTCACAAAACCATTTTAAACCATCTGCAGAAGGCTGGATACAAAAAAAGCTTGATGTTTGGGTGCCGCATG